>CAKAJE020000116.1:0-82717 GCA_916610135.2 Macropis europaea | reverse complement strand
ACGGGCCTCTGTTCGCCCTACCATAGAAGTCTATAGTGCATTTCACTCGCCATTTCATGCGCTTTGAGATGCAGCCTAGCCCAGTACGCTATCTGAAATAGGAGCGACGTAAGTTGAACAAATGTGCTGGAATTACGCTGCATTCTTATATTAACCGTAATATAAAATGATCTAATCAGGTCTCTGTATGCCCTACCATAGAAGTCTAATAGTGCATTTCACTCGCCATTTCATGCGCTTTGAGATGCCGCCTATCCCAGTACGCTATCTGAAATAGGAGCGACGTAAGTTGAACAAATGTGATAGAATTACGCTGCATTCTCATATTAAGCGTAATATAAAATGATCTAATCGGGTCTGTGTTTGCCTTATCCTAGAAGTTTAATAGCGCGTTTACTCGCCACTCCACGCGCTTTAAGATGCCGCCTAGCCCAGTATGCTATCTGAAATAGGAGCGACGTAAATTGAACAAATGTGATAGAATTTCGCTGAATTCTTAATTAACCATAATATAAAATGATCTAATCGGGTCTCTGTTTGCGTTATCCTAGAAGTTTAATAGTGCATTATACTCGCCATTTCATGCGCTTTTAGATGCCGCCTAGCCCAGTACGCTATCTGAAATAGGAGCGACGTAAATTAAACAAATGTGATAGAATTTCCGTGAATTCTTATATTTACCTTAATGTAAAATGATCTAATCGGGTGTCTGTTCGCCCTACCCTAGAAGCTTAATAGTGCATTTCACTCGTCATTTCATGCGCTTTGAGATGCCGCTTAGCCCAATATGCTATCTGAAATAGGAGCGACGTAAATTGAACAAATGTGATAGAATTTCGCTGAATTCTTTTATTAACCAAAATGTAAAATGATCTAATCGGGTCTCTGTTCGCCCTAGCCTAGAAGTTTAATAGTGCATTTCACTCGCCATTTCATGCGCTTTGAGATGCCGCTAAGCCCCAATAAGCTATCTGAAATAGGAGCGACGTAAATTGAACAAATGTGATAGAATTTCGCTGAATTCTTATATTAACCAAATATAAAATGATCTAATCGGGTCTCTGATTGCCCTATCGTAGAAGTTTAGTAGTGCATTTTACTCGACATTCCACGCGCTTAAGATGCCGCCTAGCCCAGTATGCTATCTGAAATAGGAGCGACGTAAATTGAACAAACGTGATAGAATTTCGCTGAATTCTTAAATTAACCATAATATAAAATGATCTCATCGGGTCTCTGTCTGACCTACCCTAGAAGTTTAATAGTGCATTTTACTCGCCATTTCATGCGCTTTGAGATGCCGCTTAGCCCATACGCTATCTGAAATAGGAGCGACAGAAGTTGAACAAATGTGATAGAATTTCGCTGAATTTTTTATTAACCATAATGTAAAATGATCTGATCGGGTCTCTGTTCGCCCTAGCCTACAAGTTTAATAGTGCATTTATTCGCCTCTTCATGCGCTTTGAGATGCCGCTTAGCCGAATACGCTAACTGAAATAGGAGCGACGTAAATTGACAATGTGATACAATTGCCTGAATCTTATATTAAACAAAATATAAAATGATCTAATCGGGTCTCTGATTGCCCTATCATAGAAGTTTAGTAGTGCATTTTACTCGCCATTCCACGCGCTTTAAGATGCCGCCTAGCCCAGTACGATATCTGAAATAGGAGCGACGTAAGTTGAACAAATGGGATAGAATTTCGCAGAATTCTTATATTAACCAAATATAAAATGACTAATCTGGTCTCTGTTCGCCCTAGCCTAGAAGTTAAATAGTGCACTTTGTTCGCCATTTCATGCGTTTTGAGATGCCGCTTAGCCCAATAAGCTGTCTGAAATAGGAGCGACGTAAATTGAACAAATGTGATAGAATTTCGCTGAATTCTTAAATTAACCATAATATAAAATGATCTCATCGGGACTCTGTTTGACCTACCCTAGAAGTTCAATTGTGCATTTTGCTCGCCATTTCATGCGCTTTGAGATCCTGCTTAGCCCAATACGCTATCTGAAATAGGAGCGACAGAAGTTGAACAAATGTGATAGAATTTCGCTGAATTCTTTTATTAACCATAATGTAAAATGATCTGATCGGGTCTCTGTTCGCCCTAGCCTACAAGTTTAATGGTGCATTTTATTCGCCACTTCATGCGCTTTGAGATGCCGCTTAGCCGAGTTCGCTATCTGAATAGGAGCGACGTAAATTGAACAAATGTGATAGAATTTCGCTGAATTCTTATATTAACCAAAATATAAAATGATCTAATCGGGTCTCTGATTGCCCTATCATAGAAGTTTAATAGTGCATTTTACTTGCCATTCCACGAGCTTTAAGATGCCGCCTAGCCCAGTACGCTATCTGAAATATCAGCGACGTAAGTTGAACAAATGTGATAGAATTTCGCTGAGTTCTTTTATTAACCATAATGTAAAATGATCTGATCGGGGCTCTGATCGCCATAGCCTAGAAGTTTAATAGGGCATTTTATTCGCCATTTCATGCGCATTGAGATGCCGCTTAGCCGAGTTCGCTATCTGAAATAGGAGCGACGTAAATTGAACAAATGTGATAAAATTTCCCTGAAATCTTATATTAAACAAAATATAAAATGATCTAATCGGGTCTCTGATTGCCCTATCATAGAAGTTTAATAGTGCATTTCACTCGTCATTTCATGCGCTTTGTGATGCTGCTAAGCCCAATAAGCTATCTGTAATAGGAGCGACGTAAATTGAACAAATGTGATAGAATTTCGCTGAATTCTTATGTTAACCAAAATATAAAATGATCTAATCGGGTCTCTGATTTCCCTATCATAGAAATTTAATAGTGCAGTTTACTTGACATTCCACGCGCTTTAAGATGCCGCCTAGCCCAGTACGCTATCTGAAATAGGAGCGACGTAAATTTAAAAAATGTGATAAAATTTCCCTGAAATCTTATATTAAACAAAATATAAAATGATCTAATCGGGTCTCTGATTGCCCTATCATAGAAGTTTAATAGTGCATTTCACTCGTCATTTCATGCGCTTTAAGATGCCGCCAAGCCCAGTACGCTATCTGAAATAGGAGCGACGTAAATTGAACAAATGTGATAGAATTTTGCTGAATTCTTAAATTAACCATAATATAAAATGATCTAATCGGGTCTCTGATTGCCCTATCATAGAATTTTAATAGGGCATTTCACTCGTCATTTCATGCGCTGTGAGATGCCGCTTAGCCCAATATGCTATCTGAAATAGGAAGGACGTAAATTGAACAAATGTGATGGAATTTCGCTGAATTCTTTTATTAACCAAAATGTAAAATGATCTAATCGGGTCTCTGTTCGCCCTAGCCTAGAAGTTTAATAGCGCTTTTACTCGCCACTCCACGCGCTTTAAGATGCCGCCTAGCCCAGTATGCTATCTGAAATAGGAGCGACGTAAATTGAACAAATGTGATAGAATTTCGCTGAATTCTTAAATTAACCATAATATAAAATGGTCTAATCGGGTCTCTGTTTGCGTTATCCTAGAAGTTTAATAGTGCATTATACTCGCCATTTCATGCGCTTTTAGATGCCGCCTAGCCCAGTACGCTATCTGAAACAGGAGCGACGTAAATTGAACAAATGTGATAGAATTTCCGTGAATTCTTATATCAACCTTAATGTAAAATGATCTAATCGGGTCTCTGTTCGCCCTACCATAGAAGTCTAATAGTGCATTTCACTCGCCATTTCATGCGCTTTGAGATGCCGCCTATCCCAGTACGCTATCTGAAATAGGAGCGACGTAAGTTGAACAAATGTGATAGAATTACGCTGCATTCTCATATTAAGCGTAATATAAAATGATCTAATCGGGTCTCTGTTTGCCTTATCCTAGAAGTTTAATAGCGCTTTTACTCGCCACTCCACGCGCTTTAAGATGCCGCCTAGCCCAGTATGCTATCTGAAATAGGAGCTACGTAAATTGAACAAATGTGATAGAATTTCCGTGAATTCTTATATTTACCTTAATGTAAAATGATCTAATCGGGTCTCTGTTCGCCCTACCCTAGAAGCTTAATAGTGCATTTCACTCGTCATTTCATGCGCTTTGAGATGCCGCTTAGCCCAATATGCTATCTGAAATAGGAGCGACGTAAATTGAACAAATGTGATAGAATTTCGCTGAATTCTTTTATTAACCAAAATGTAAAATGATCTAATCGGGTCTCTGTTCGCCCTAGCCTAGAAGTTTAATAGTGCATTTCACTCGCCATTTCATGCGCTTTGAGATGCCGCTAAGCCCAATAAGCTATCTGAAATAGGAGCGACGTAAATTGAACAAATGTGATAGAATTTCGCTGAATTCTTATATTAACCAAAATATAAAATGATCTAATCGGGTCTCTGATTGCCCTATCATAGAAGTTTAATAGTGCATTTTATTCGCCATTCCACGCGCTTTAAGGTGCCGCCTAGCCCAGTACGCTATCTGAAATAGGAGCGACGTAAGTTGTACAAATGTGATAGAATTTTGCCGAATTCTTAAATTAACCATAACATAAGATGATGTAATCGGGACTCTGTTCGCCCTACCCAAGAAGTTTAATAGTGCGTTTCTCTCGTCATTTCATGCGCTTTGAGATGCCGCTTAGCCCAATACGCTATCTGAAATAGGAGCGACGTAAATTGAACAAATGTGATACAATTTCCCTGAAATCTTATATTAAACAAAATATAAAATGATCTAACCGGGACTCTGATTGCTCTATCATAGAAGTTTAGTAGTGCATTTTACTCGCGCTTCCACCCACTTTAAGATGCCGCCTAGCCCAGTACACTATCTGAAATATGAGCGACGTAAGTTGAACAAATGTGATAGAATTTCCCTGAATTCTTATATTAACCTTAATGTAAAATTATCTTATCGGGTCTCTGATTGCCCTACCCTAGAAGTTTAATAGTGCATTTTACTCGCCATTTCATGCACTTTGAGATGCCGCTTAGCCCAATACGCTATCTGACATAGGAGCGACGTAAATTGAACAAATGTGATAGAATTTCGCTAAATTCTTATATTAACCAAAATATAAAATGATCTAATCGGATCTCTGATTGCCCTATCATAGAAGTTTAATAGTGCATTTTACTCGCCATTCCACGCGCTTTAAGTTGCCGCCTAGCCCAGTACGCTATCTGAAATAGGAGCCACGTAAGTTGAACAAGTGTGACAGAATTACGCTGAATTCTTATATTAACCGTAATATAAAGTGATCTAATCGGGTCTCTGATTGCCCTATCATAGAAGTTTAATAGTGCATTTTACTCGCCATTCCACGCGGTTTAAGATGCCGCCTTGCCCAGTACGCTATCTGAAATAGGAGCGACGTAAATTGAACAAATGTGATAAAATTTTGCTGAATTCTTAAGTTAACCATAATATAAAATGATCTAATCGGGTCTCTGTTTGCCCTACCCTAGAAGTTTAAAAGTGCATTTCACTCGTCATTTCATGCGCTTTGTGATGCCGCTTAGCCCAATAAGCTATCTGAAATAGGAGCGACGTAAATTGAACAAACGTGATAGAATTTCGCTGAATTCTTATATTTACCAAAATATAAAATGATCTAATCGGGTCTCTGATTGCCCTATCATAGAAGTTTAATAGTGCATTTTACTCGCCATTCCACGCGCTTTAAGGTGCCGCCTAGCCCAGTACGCTATCTGAAATAGGAGCGACGTAAGTTGTACAAATGTGATAGAATTTTGCCGAATTCTTAAGTTAACCATAACATAAGATGATGTAATCGGGTCTCTGTCTGACCTACCCTAGAAGTTTAATAGTGCATTTTACTCGCCATTTCATGCGCTTTGAGATGCCGCTTAGCCCAATACGCTATCTGAAATAGGAGCGACAGAAGTTGAACAAATGTGATAGAATTTCGCTGAATTTTTTTATTAACCATAATGTAAAATGATCTGATCGGGTCTCTGTTCGCCCTAGCCTACAAGTTTAATAGTGCATCTTATTCGCCTCTTCATGCGCTTTGAGATGCCGCTTAGCCGAATACGCTATCTGAAATAGGAGCGACGTAAATTGAACAAATGTGATACAATTTCCCTGAAATCTTATATTAAACAAAATATAAAATGATCTAATCGGGTCTCTGATTGCCCTATCATAGAAGTTTAGTAGTGCATTTTACTCGCCATTCCACGCGCTTTAAGATGCCGCCTAGCCCAGTACGATATCTGAAATAGGAGCGACGTATGTTGAACAAATGTGATAGAATTTTGCTGAATTCTTAAATTAACCATAATATAAAATGATCTAATCGGGTCTCTGTTTGCCCTACCCTAGAAGTTTAATAGTGCATTTCACTCGCCATTTCATGCGCTTTCAGATGCCGCTTAGCCCAATACGCTATCTGAAATAGGAGCGACGTAAATTGAACAAATATGATAGAATTTCGCTGAATTCTTAAATTAACCATAATATAAAATGATCTTATCGGGACTCTGTTTGCCCTACCCCAGAACTTAAATAGTGCATTTTACTCGCCATTTCATGCGCTTTGAGATGCCGCTTAGCCGAATACGCTAACTGAAATAGGAGCGACGTAAATTGAACAAATGTGATAGAATTTTGCTGAATTCTTAAATTAACCATAACATAAAATGATGTAATCGGGTCTCTGTTCGCCCTACCATAGAAGTCTAATAGTGCATTTCACTCGCCATTCCACGCGCTTGAAGATGCCGCCGAGCCCAGTACGCTATCTGAAATAGTAACGACGTAAATTGAACAAATGTGATAGAATTTTGCTGAATTCTTAAATTAACCATAATATAAAATGATCTAATCGGGTCTCTGTTTGCCCTACCCTAGAAGTTTAATAGTGCATTTTACTCGCCATTTCATGCGCTTTGAGATGCCGCTTAGCCCAATACGCTATCTGAAATACGAGCGACGTAAATTGAACAAATGTGATAGAATTTCCCTGAATTCTTATATTAACCTTAATGTAAAATGATCTATTCGGGTCTCTGTTCGCCCTACCCTAGAAGTTTAATATTGCCTCTCACTCGTCATTTCATGCGCTTTGAGATACCGCTTAGCACAATACGCTATCTGAAATAGGAGCGACGTAAATTGAACAAATGTGATAGAATTTCGCTGAATTCTTATATTAACCAAAATATAAAATGATCTAATCGGGTCTCTGATTGCCCTATCATAGATGTTTAGTAGTGCATTTTACTCGCCATTCTTCGCGTTTTAAGATGCCGCCTAGCCCAGTACGCTAGCTGAAATAGGAACGACGTAAAATGAAAAAATGTGATAGAATTTAGCTGAATTCTTAAATTAACCATAATATAAATTGATCTAATCGGGCCTCCGTTTGCCCTACCCTAGAAGTTTAATAGTGCATTTTACTCGCCATTTCATGCGCTTTGAGATGCCGCTTAGCCCAATACGCTATCTGAAATATCAGCGACGTAAATTGAACGAATCTGATAGAATTTCGCTGTATTCTTATATTAACCAAAATATAAAATGATCTAATCGGGTCTCTGATAGCCCTATCATAGAAGTTTAATAGTGCATTTTACTCGCCATTTCATGCTCATTGAGATGCCGCTTAGCGCAATACGCTATCTCAAATAGGAGCGACGTAAATTGAACAAATGTGATAGAGTTTCGCTGAATTCTTGAATTAACCATAATATAAAATGATCTTATCGGGTGTCTGTTTGCCCTACCCTAGAAGTTTAATAGTGCATTTTACTCGCCATTTCTTGCGCTTTGAGATGCCGACTAGCCCGGTACGCTATCTGAAATAGGAGCGACGTAAGTTGAACAAATGTGATAGAATTACGCTGAATTCTTATATTAACCATAATATGAAATGATCTAATCGGGTCTCTGATTGCCCTATCATAGAAGTTTAATAGTGCATTTTACTCGCCATTTCATGCGCTTTGAGATGCCGCTTAGCCCAATACGCTATCTGAAATAGGAGCGACGTAAATTGAACAAATGTGATACAATTTCCCTGAAATCTTATATTAAACAAAATATAAAATGATCTAACCGGGACTCTGATTGCTCTATCATAGATGTTTAGTAGTGCATTTTACTCGCCATTTCTTGCGCTTTGAGATGCCGACTAGCCCGGTACACTATCTGAAATATGAGCGACGTAAGTTGAACAAATGTGATAGAATTTCCCTGAATTCTTATATTAACCTTAATGTAAAATTATCTAATCGGGTCTCTGATTGCCCTACCCTAGAAGTTTAATAGTGCATTTTACTCGCCATTTCATGCACTTTGAGATGCCGCTTAGCCCAATACGCTATCTGACATAGGAGCGACGTAAATTGAACAAATGTGATAGAATTTCGCTAAATTCTTATATTAACCAAAATATAAAATGATCTAATCGGATCTCTGATTGCCCTATCATAGAAGTTTAATAGTGCATTTTACTCATCATTCCACGCGCTTTAAGTTGCCGCCTAGCCCAGTACGCTATCTGAAATAGGAGCCACGTAAGTTGAACAAGTGTGACAGAATTACGCTGAATTCTTATATTAACCGTAACATAAAATGATCTAATCGGGTCTCTGATTGCCCTATCATAGAAGTTTAATAGTGCATTTTACTCGCCATTCCACGCGGTTTAAGATGCCGCCTTGCCCAGTACGCTATCTGAAATAGGAGCGACGTAAATTGAACAAATGTGATAAAATTTGGCTGAATTCTTAAGTTAACCATAATATAAAATGATCTAATCGGGTCTCTGTTTGCCCTACCCTAGAAGTTTAAAAGTGCATTTCACTCGTCATTTCATGCGCTTTGTGATGCCGCTTAGCCCAATAAGCTATCTGAAATAGGAGCGACGTAAATTGAACAAACGTGATAGAATTTCGCTGAATTCTTATATTTACCAAAATATAAAATGATCTAATCGGGTCTCTGATTGCCCTACCCTAGAAGTTTAATAGTGCATTTTACTCGCCATTTCATGCACTTTGAGATGCCGCTTAGCCCAATACGCTATCTGACATAGGAGCGACGTAAATTGAACAAATGTGATAGAATTTCGCTAAATTCTTATATTAACCAAAATATAAAATGATCTAATCGGATCTCTGATTGCCCTATCATAGAAGTTTAATAGTGCATTTTACTCATCATTCCACGCGCTTTAAGTTGCCGCCTAGCCCAGTACGCTATCTGAAATAGGAGCCACGTAAGTTGAACAAGTGTGACAGAATTACGCTGAATTCTTATATTAACCGTAATATAAAATGATCTAATCGGGTCTCTGATTGCCCTATCATAGAAGTTTAATAGTGCATTTTACTCGCCATTCCACGCGGTTTAAGATGCCGCCTTGCCCAGTACGCTATCTGAAATAGGAGCGACGTAAATTGAACAAATGTGATAAAATTTGGCTGAATTCTTAAGTTAACCATAATATAAAATGATCTAATCGGGTCTCTGTTTGCCCTACCCTAGAAGTTTAAAAGTGCATTTCACTCGTCATTTCATGCGCTTTGTGATGCCGCTTAGCCCAATAAGCTATCTGAAATAGGAGCGACGTAAATTGAACAAACGTGATAGAATTTCGCTGAATTCTTATATTTACCAAAATATAAAATGATCTAATCGGGTCTCTGATTGACCTATCATAGAAGTTTAATAGTGCATTTTACTCGCCATTCCACGCGCTTTAAGGTGCCGCCTAGCCCAGTACGCTATCTGAAATAGGAGCGACGTAAGTTGTACAAATGTGATAGAATTTTGCCGAATTCTTAAGTTAACCATAACATAAGATGATGTAATCGGGTCTCTGTCTGACCTGCCCTAGAAGTTTAATAGTGCATTTTACTCGCCATTTCATGCGCTTTGAGATGCCGCTTAGCCCAATACGCTATCTGAAATAGGAGCGACAGAAGTTGAACAAATGTGATAGAATTTCGCTGAATTTTTTTATTAACCATAATGTAAAATGATCTGATCGGGTCTCTGTTCGCCCTAGCCTACAAGTTTAATAGTGCATTTTATTCGCCTCTTCATGCGCTTTGAGATGCCGCTTAGCCGAATACGCTATCTGAAATAGGAGCGACGTAAATTGAACAAATGTGATACAATTTCCCTGAAATCTTATATTAAACAAAATATAAAATGATCTAATCGGGTCTCTGATTGCCCTATCATAGAAGTTTAGTAGTGCATTTTACTCGCCATTTCATGCGCTTTCAGATACCGCTTAGCCCAATACGCGATCTGAAATAGGAGCGACGTAAATTGAACAAATATGATAGAATTTCGCTGAATTCTTAAATTAACCATAATATAAAATGATCTTATCGGGACTCTGTTTGCCCTACCCTAGAACTTAAATAGTGCATTTTACTCGCCATTTCATGCGCTTTGAGATGCCGCTTAGCCGAATACGCTAACTGAAATAGGAGCGACGTAAATTGAACAAATGTGATAGAATTTTGCTGAATTCTTAAATTAACCATAATATAAAATGATCTAATCGGGTCTCTGTTCGCCCTACCATAGAAGTCTAATAGTGCATTTCACTCGCCATTCCACGCGCTTTAAGATGCCGCCGAGCCCAGTACGCTATCTGAAATAGTAACGACGTAAATTGAACAAATGTGATAGAATTTTGCTGAATTCTTAAATTAACCATAATATGAAATGTACTGATCGGGTCTCTGTTCGCCCTAGCCTAGAAGTTTAATAGTGCATTATATTCGCCATTTCATGCGCTTTGAGATGCCGCTTAGCCGAATACGCTATCTGGAATAGGTGCGACGAAAATTGAACAAATGTGATAGAATTTCGCTGAATTCTTTTATTAACCAAAATGTGAAATGATCCTATCGGGTCTCTGTTCGCCCTACCATAGAAGTCTAATAGTGCATTTCACTCGCCATTTCAAGCGCTTTGAGAGGCCGCTTAGCCCAATACGCTATCTGAAATAGGAGCGACGTAAATTGAACAAATGTGATAGAATTTCCGTGAATTCTTATATTAACCTTAATGTAAAATGATCCTATCGGGTCTCTGTTCGCCCTACCATAGAAGTCTAATAGTGCATTTCACTCGCCATTTCATGCGCTTTGAGAGGCCGCTTAGCCCAATACGCTATCTGAAATAGGAGCGACGTAAATTGAACAAATGTGATACAATTTCCCTGAAATCTTATATTAAACAAAATATGAAATGATCTAATCGGGTCTCTGATTGCCCTATTATAGAAGTTTAGTAGTGCATTTTACTCGCCATTCCACGCGCTTTAAGATGCCGCCTAGCCCAGTACGATATCTGAAATAGGAGCGACGTAAGTTGAACAAATGGGATAGAATTTCGCATAATTCTTATATTAACCAAAATATAAAATGATCTAATCTGGTCTCTGTTCGCCCTAGCCTAGAAGTTAAATAGTGCACTTTGTTCGCCATTTCATGTGTTTTGAGATGCCGCTTAGCCCAATAAGCTGTCTGAAATAGGAGCGACGTAAATTGAACAAATGTGATAGAATTTCGCAGAATTCTTATATTAACCAAAATATAAAATGATCTAATCTGGTCTCTGTTCGCCCTAGCCTAGAAGTTTAATAGTGCACTTTGTTCGCCATTTCATGCGTTTTGAGATGCCGCTTAGCCCAATACGCTTTCTGAAATAGGAGCGACGTAAATTGAGCAAATGTGATAGAATTTCCCTGAATACTTATATTAACCTTAATGTAAAATGATATAATCGGGTCTCTGTTCGCCCTACCCTAGAAGTTTAATAGTTCATTTCACTCGCCATTTCATGCGCATTGAGATGCCGCTTAGCCCAATACGCAATCTGAAATAGGAGCGGCGTAAATAGAACAATTGTGATAGAATTTCGCTGAATTCTTATATTAACCAAAATATAAAATGATCTAATCGGGTCTCTGATTGCCCTATCATAGAAGGTTAATAGTGCATTTTACTCGCCAATCCCCGCGCTTTAAGATTCCGCCTAGCCCAGTACGCTATCTGACATAGGAGCGATGTAAATTGAACAAATGTGATAGAATTTTGCTGAATTCATAAATTAACCATAATATAAAATGATCTAATCGGGTCTCTGTTTGCCCTACCCTAGAAGTTTAATAGTGCATTTTACTCGCCATTTCATGCGCTTTGAGATGCCGCTTAGCCCAATACGCTATCTGAAATACGAGCGACGTAAATTGAACAAATGTGATAGAATTTCCCTGAATTCTTATATTAACCTTAATGTAAAATGATCTATTCGGGTCTCGGTTCGCCCTACCCTAGAAGTTTAATATTTCCTTTCACTCGTCATTTCATGCGCTTTGAGATGCCGCTTAGCACAATACGCTATCTGAAATAGGAGCGACGTAAATTGAACAAATGTGAGAGAATCTCGCTGCATTCTTATATTAACCGTAATATAAAATGATCTAATCGGGTCTCTGATTGCCCTATCATAGAAGTTTAATAGTGCATTTTACTCGCCATTCCACGCGCTTTAAGATGCCGCCTAGCCCAGTATGCTATCTGAAATAGGAACGACGTAAATTGAACAAATGTGATAGAATTTCGCTGAATTCTTATATTAACCAAAATATAAAATGATCTAATCGGGTCTCTGATTGCCCTATCATAGAAGTTTAGTAGTGCATTTTACTCGCCATTCTTCGCGTTTTAAGATGCCGCCTAGCCCAGTACGCTAGCTGAAATAGGAACGACGTAAATTGAAAAAATGTGATAGAATTTTGCTGAATTCTTAAATTAACCATTATATAAATTGAACTAATCGGGTCTCTGTTTGCCCTACCCTAGAAGTTTAATAGTGCATTTTACTCTCCATTTCATGCGCTTTGAGATGCCGCTTAGGCCAATACGCTATCTGAAATAGGAGCGACGCAAGATGAACAAATGTGATAGAATTACGCTGAATTCTTATATTAACCGTAATATAAAATGATCTATTCGGGTCTCTGTTCGCCCTACCCTAGAAGTTTAATATTGCCTTTCACTCGTCATTTCATGCGCTTTGAGATGACGCTTAGCACAATACGCTATCTGAAATAGGAGCGACGTAAATTGAACAAATGTGATAGAATTTCGCTGAATTCTTATATTAACCAAAATATAAAATGATCTAATCGGGTCTCTGATTGCCCTATCATAGAAGTTTAGTAGTGCATTTTACTCGCCATTCTTCGCGTTTTAAGATGCCGCCTAGCCCAGTACGATAGCTGAAATAGGAACGACGTAAATTGAACAAATGTGATAGAATTTCCCTGAATTCTTATTTGAACCTTAATGTAAAATGATCTATTCGGGTCTCTGTTCGCCCTACCCTAGAAGTTTAATATTGCCTTTCACTCGTCATTTCATGCGCTTTGAGATGCCGCTTAGCCCAATACGCTATCTGAAATATCGGCGACGTAAATTGAACAAATGTGAGAGAATCTCGCTGCATTCTTATACTAACCGTAATATAAAATGATCTAATCGGGTCTCTGATTGCCCTATCATAGAAGTTTAATAGTGCATTTTACTCGCCATTCCACGCGCTTTAAGATGCCGCCTAGCCCAGTATGCTATCTGAAATAGGAACGACGTAAATTGAACAAATGTGATAGAATTTCGCTGAATTCTTATATTAACCAAAATATAAAATGATCTAATGGGGTCTCTGTTTGCCCTACCCTAGAAGTTTAATAGTGCATTTTACTCGCCATTTCTTGCGCTTTGAGATGCCGCTTAGCCCAATAAGCTATTTCAAATAGGAGCGACGTAAATTGAACAAATGTGACAGAATTACGCTGAATTCTTATATTAACCGTAATATAAAATGATCTAATCGGGTCTCTGATTGCCCTATCATAGAAGTTTAATAGTGCATTTTACTCGCCATTCCACGCGGTTTAAGATGCCGCCTTGCCCAGTACGCTATCTGAAATAGGAGCGACGTAAATTGAACAAATGTGATAAAATTTGGCTGAATTCTTAAGTTAACCATAATATAAAATGATCTAATCGGGTCTCTGTTTGCCCTACCCTAGAAGTTTAAAAGTGCATTTCACTCGTCATTTCATGCGCTTTGTGATGCCGCTTATCCCAATAAGCTATCTGAAATAGGAGCGACGTAAATTGAACAAACGTGATAGAATTTCGCTGAATTCTTATATTTACCAAAATATAAAATGATCTAATCGGGTCTCTGATTGACCTATCATAGAAGTTTAATAGTGCATTTTACTCGCCATTCCACGCGCTTTAAGGTGCCGCCTAGCCCAGTACGCTATCTGAAATAGGAGCGACGTAAGTTGTACAAATGTGATAGAATTTTGCCGAATTCTTAAGTTAACCATAACATAAGATGATGTAATCGGGTCTCTGTCTGACCTGCCCTAGAAGTTTAATAGTGCATTTTACTCGCCATTTCATGCGCTTTGAGATGCCGCTTAGCCCAATACGCTATCTGAAATAGGAGCGACAGAAGTTGAACAAATGTGATAGAATTTCGCGGAATTTTTTTATTAACCATAATGTAAAATGATCTGATCGGGTCTCTGTTCGCCCTAGCCTACAAGTTTAATAGTGCATTTTATTCGCCTCTTCATGCGCTTTGAGATGCCGCTTAGCCGAATACGCTATCTGAAATAGGAGCGACGTAAATTGAACAAATGTGATACAATTTCCCTGAAATCTTATATTAAACAAAATATAAAATGATCTAATCGGGTCTCTGTTCGCCCTACCATAGAAGTCTAATAGTGCATTTCACTCGCCATTCCACGCGCTTTAAGATGCCGCCGAGCCCAGTACGCTATCTGAAATAGTAACGACGTAAATTGAACAAATGTGATAGAATTTTGCTGAATTCTTAAATTAACCATAATATGAAATGTACTGATCGGGTCTCTGTTCGCCCTAGCCTAGAAGTTTAATAGTGCATTATATTCGCCATTTCATGCGCTTTGAGATGCCGCTTAGCCGAATACGCTATCTGGAATAGGTGCGACGAAAATTGAACAAATGTGATAGAATTTCGCTGAATTCTTTTATTAACCAAAATGTGAAATGATCCTATCGGGTCTCTGTTCGCCCTACCATAGAAGTCTAATAGTGCATTTCACTCGCCATTTCAAGCGCTTTGAGAGGCCGCTTAGCCCAATACGCTATCTGAAATAGGAGCGACGTAAATTGAACAAATGTGATAGAATTTCCGTGAATTCTTATATTAACCTTAATGTAAAATGATCCTATCGGGTCTCTGTTCGCCCTACCATAGAAGTCTAATAGTGCATTTCACTCGCCATTTCATGCGCTTTGAGAGGCCGCTTAGCCCAATACGCTATCTGAAATAGGAGCGACGTAAATTGAACAAGTGTGATACAATTTCCCTGAAATCTTATATTAAACAAAATATGAAATGATCTAATCGGGTCTCTGATTGCCCTATTATAGAAGTTTAGTAGTGCATTTTACTCGCCATTCCACGCGCTTTAAGATGCCGCCTAGCCCAGTACGATATCTGAAATAGGAGCGACGTAAGTTGAACAAATGGGATAGAATTTCGCAGAATTCTTATATTAACCAAAATATAAAATGATCTAATCTGGTCTCTGTTCGCCCTAGCCTAGAAGTTAAATAGTGCACTTTGTTCGCCATTTCATGTGTTTTGAGATGCCGCATAGCCCAATAAGCTGTCTGAAATAGGAGCGACGTAAATTGAACAAATGTGATAGAATTTCGCAGAATTCTTATATTAACCAAAATATAAAATGATCTAATCTGGTCTCTGTTCGCCCTAGCCTAGAAGTTTAATAGTGCACTTTGTTCGCCATTTCATGCGTTTTGAGATGCCGCTTAGCCCAATACGCTTTCTGAAATAGGAGCGACGTAAATTGAGCAAATGTGATAGAATTTCCCTGAATACTTATATTAACCTTAATGTAAAATGATATAATCGGGTCTCTGTTCGCCCTACCCTAGAAGTTTAATAGTTCATTTCACTCGCCATTTCATGCGCATTGAGATGCCGCTTAGCCCAATACGCAATCTGAAATAGGAGCGGCGTAAATAGAACAATTGTGATAGAATTTCGCTGAATTCTTATATTAACCAAAATATAAAATGATCTAATCGGGTCTCTGATTGCCCTATCATAGAAGGTTAATAGTGCATTTTACTCGCCAATCCCCGCGCTTTAAGATTCCGCCTAGCCCAGTACGCTATCTGACATAGGAGCGATGTAAATTGAACAAATGTGATAGAATTTTGCTGAATTCATAAATTAACCATAATATAAAATGATCTAATCGGGTCTCTGTTTGCCCTACCCTAGAAGTTTAATAGTGCATTTTACTCGCCATTTCATGCGCTTTGAGATGCCGCTTAGCCCAATACGCTATCTGAAATACGAGCGACGTAAATTGAACAAATGTGATAGAATTTCCCTGAATTCTTATATTAACCAAAATATAAAATGATCTAATGGGGTCTCTGTTTGCCCTACCCTAGAAGTTTAATAGTGCATTTTACTCGCCATTTCTTGCGCTTTGAGATGCCGCTTAGCCCAATAAGCTATTTCAAATAGGAGCGACGTAAATTGAACAAATGTGACAGAATTACGCTGAATTCTTATATTAACCGTAATATAAAATGATCTAATCGGGTCTCTGTTTGCCTTATCCTAGAAGTTTAATAGTGCATTTTACTCGCCATTTCATGCGCTTTGAGATGCCGCTTAGCCCAATAAGCTATCTGAAATAGGAGCGATGTAAATTGAACAAATGTGATAGAATTTCGCTGAATTCTTAAATTAACCATAATATGAAATGACCTAATCGGGTCTCTGTTTGCCCTACCCTAGAAGTTTAATAGTGCATTTTACTCGTCATTTCATGCGCTTTGAGATGCCGCCTAGCCCAGTACGCTATCTGAAATAGGAGCGACGTAAATTGAACAAATGTGATAGAATTTCGCTGAATTCTTTTATTTACCATAATGTTAAATGATCTAATCGGGTCTCTGTTCGCCCTAGCGTAGACGCATAATAGTGCATTTTATTCGTCATTTCATGCGCTTTGAGATGCCGCTTAGCCGAATACGCTACCTGAAATAGGGGCGACGTAAATTGAACAAACGTGATAGAATTTCGCTGAATACTTATATTAACCAAAATATAAAATGATCTAATCGGGTCTCTGATTGCCCTATCATAGAAGTTTAAGAGTGCATTTTGCTCGCCATTCCACGCGCTTTAAGATGCCGCCTAGCCCAGTACGCTATCTGAAATAGGAGCGACGTAAGTTGAACAAATGTGATAGAATAACGCTGAATTCTTATATTAACCGTAATATAAAATGGTCTAATCGGGTCTCCGTTTGCCTTAACCTAGAAGTTTAATAGTGCATTTCTCTCGTCATTTCATGCGCTTCGAGATGCCGCTTAGCCCAATACGCTATCTGAAATAGGGGCGACGTAAATTGAACAAATGTGACAGAATTACGCTGAATTCTTATATTAACCGTAATATAAAATGATCTAATCGGGTCTTTGTTTGCCCTACCCTAGAAGTTTAACAGTGCATTTTACTCGCCATTTCATGAGCATTGAGATGCCGCTTAGCCCAATACGCGATCTGAAATAGGAGCGACATAAATTGAACAAATGTGATAGAGTTTCGCTGAATTCTTAAATTAACCATAATATAAAAAGATCATATCGGGACTCTGTTTGCCCTACCCTAGAAGTTTAATAGTGCATTTTACTCGCCATTTCTTGCGCTTTGAGATGCCGCTTAGACCAATACGCTATCTGAAACATCAGCGACGTAAATTGAACAAATGTGATAGAATCACGCTCAATTATTATATTAACCGTAATATAAAATTATCTAATCGGGTCTCTGTTTGCCCTACCCTAGAAGTTTAATAGTGCACATTGCTCGCCATTTCCTGCGCTTTGAGATGGCGCTTAGCCCAATACGCTATCTGAAATAGGAGCGACGTAAATTGAACAAATGTGATAGAATTTCTTTGAATTGTTATATACACTTTATGTAAAATGATCTAATCGGGTCTTTGTTCGCACTACCCTAGATGTTTAATAGTGCATTTCACTCGTCATTTCATGCGCTTTGAGATGCCGCTTAGCCGAATAAGCTATCTGAAATAGGAGCGACGTAAATTGAACAAATGTGATAGAATTTCGCTGAATTCTTATAATAACCAAAATATAAAATGATCTAACCGGGTCTCTGATTGCCCTATCATAGAAGTTGAACAGTGCATATTACTCGTCATTCCTCGCGTTTTAAGATGCCACCTAGCCCAGTACGCTAGCTGAAATAGGAGCGACGTAAGTTGAACAAATGTGATAGAATTACGCTGAATTCTTATATTAACCGTAATATAAAATGATCTAATCGGGTCTCTGTTTGCCTTATCCTAGAAGTCTAATAGTGCATTTCACTCGTCATTTCATGCGCTTTGAGATGCCGCTTAGCCCAATAAGCTATCTGAAATAGGAGCGACGTAAATTGAACAAATGTGATAGAATTTTTCTGAATTCTTAAATAAACCATAATATGAAATGATCTAATCGGGTCTCTGTTTGCCCTACCCTGGAAGTTTAACAGTGCATTTTAATCGCCATTTCATGCGCTTTGAGATGCCGCTTAGCCCAATACGCTACCTGAAATAGGAGCGACGTAAATTGAACAAACGTGATAGAATTTCCCTGAATTCTTATATTAACCTTAATGTAAAATGATCTAATCGGTTCTCTGTTCGCCCTACCCTAGAAGTTTAACAGTGCGTTTCACTCGTCATTTCATGCGCTTTAAGATGCCGCCTAGCCCAGTACGCTATCTGAAATAGGAGCGACGTAAATTGAACAAATGTGATAGAATTTGGCTGAATTCTTAAATTAACCATAATATAAAATGATCTAATCGGGTCTGTGTTTGCCCTACCCTAGAAGTTTAACAATGCATTTTAATCGCCATTTCATGCGCTTTGAGAAGCAGCTTAGCCCAATACGCTATCTGAAATAGGAGCGACGTATATTGAACAAATGTGATAGAATACCCCGGAATACTTATATTAACCTTAATGTAAAATGATCTAATCGGGTCTCTGTTCGCCCTACCCTAGAAGTGTAATAGTGCATTTCACTCGCCATTTCATGCGCTTTGAGATGCCGCTTAGCCCAATACGCTATCTGAAATAGGAGCGACGTAAATAGAACAATTGTGATAGAATTTCGCTGAATTCTTATATTAACCATGATATAGAATGATCTAATCGGGTCTCTGTTTGCCCTACCCTAGAAGTTTAACAGTGCATTTTAATCGCCATTTCATGCGCTTTGAGAAGCAGCTTAGTCCAATACGCTATCTGAAATAGGAGCGACGTAAATTGAACAAATGTGATACAATTTTTCTGAATTCTTAAATAAACCATAATATGAAATGATCTAATCGGTTCTCTGTTTGCCCTACACTAGAAGTTTAACAGTGCATTTTAATCGCCATTTCATGCGCTTTGAGAAGCAGCTTAGCCCAATACGCTATCTGAAATAGGAGCGACGTAAATTGAACAAATGTGATAGAATATCCCTGAATACTTATATTAACCTTAATCTAAAATGATTTAACCGGGTCTCTGTTCGCCCTACCCTAGAAGTGTAATAGTGCATTTCACTCGCCATTTCATGCGCTTTGAGATGCCGCTTAGCCCAATACGCTATCTGAAATAGGAGCGACGTAAATTGAACAAACGTGATAGAATTTCCCCGAATTCTTATATTAACCTTAATGTACAATGATCTAATCGGTTCTCTGTTCGCCCTACCCTAGAAGTTTAACAGTGCATTTTACTCGCCATTCCACGCGCTTTAAGATGCCGCCCAGCCCAGTACGCTATCTGAAATAGGAGCGACGTAAGTTGAACAAATGTGATAGAATTACGCTGAATTCTTATATTAACCGTATTATAAAATGATCTAATCGGGTCTCTGTTTGCCTTACCCTAGAAGTTTAATTGTGCATTTTACTCGGCATTTCATGCGCTTTGAGATGCCGCCTAGCCCAGTACGCTATCTGAAATAGGAGCGACGTAAATTGAACAAATGTGATAGAATTTTGCCGAATTCTTGAATTAACCATAATATAAAATGATGTAATCGGGTCTCTGTTCGCCCTACCCAAGAAGTTTAATAGTGCATTTCTCACGTCATTTCATGCGCTTTGAGATGCCGCTTAGCCCAATACGCTATCTGAAATAGGAGGGACGTAAGTTGAACAAATGTGATAGAATTACGCTGAATTCTTATATTAACCGTAATATAAAATGATCTAATCGGGTCTCTGTTTGTCTTACCCTAGAAGTCTAATAGTGCATTTCACTCGTCATTTCATGCGCTTTGAGATGCCGCTTAGCCCAATAAGCTATCTGAAATAGGAGCGACGTAAATTGAACAAATGTGATAGAATTTTTCTGAATTCTTAAATAAACCATAATATGAAATGATCTAATCGGGTCTCTGTTTGCCCTGCCCTGGAAGTTTAACAGTGCATTTTAATCGCCATTTCATGCGCTTTGAGATGCCGCTTAGCCCAATACGCTACCTGAAATAGGAGCGACGTAAATCGAACAAACGTGATAGAATTTCCCTGAATTCTTATATTAACCTTAATGTAAAATGATCTAATCGGGTCTCTGTTTGCCCCACCCTAGAAGTTTAATAGTGCACTTTACTCGCCATTTCATGCGCTTTGAGATGCTGCCTAGCCGAGTACGCAACCTGAAATAGGAGCGACGTAAATTGAACAAATGTGATAGAAATTCGCTGAATTCTTTTATTAACCATAATGTAAAATGATCTAATCGGGTCTCTGTTCGCCCTAGCCTAGAAGTATAATAGTGCATTTTACTCGCCATTTCATGCGCTTTGAGATGCTGCCTAGCCGAGTACGCTATCTGAAATAGGAGCGACGTAAATAGAACAATTGTGATAGAATTTCGCTGAATTCTTATATTAACCATGATATAAAATGATCTAATCGGGTCTCTGTTTGCCCTACCCTAGAAGTTTAACAGTGCATTTTACTCGCCATTTCATGCGCTTTGAGATGCCGCTTAGCCCAATACGCTATCTGAAACAGTAGCGACGTAAATTGAACAAATGTGATAGAATTTCCCTGAATACTTATATTAACCTTAATGTAAAATGATATAATCGGGTCTCTGTTCGCCCTACCCTAGAAGTTTAATAGTTCATTTCACTCGCCATTTCATGCGCATTGAGATGCCGCTTAGCCCAATACGCAATCTGAAATAGGAGCGGCGTAAATAGAACAATTGTGATAGAATTTCGCTGAATTCTTATATTAACCAAAATATAAAATGATCTAATCGGGTCTCTGATTGCCCTATCATAGAAGGTTAATAGTGCATTTTACTCGCCAATCCACGCGCTTTAAGATTCCGCCTAGCCCAGTACGCTATCTGACATAGGAGCGATGTAAATTGAACAAATGTGATAGAATTTTGCTGAATTCATAAATTAACCATAATATAAAATGATCTAATCGGGTCTCTGTTTGCCCTACCCTAGAAGTTTAATAGTGCATTTTACTCGCCATTTCATGCGTTTTGAGATGCCGCTTATCCCAATACGCTATCTGAAATACGAGCGACGTAAATTGAACAAATGTGATAGAATTTCCCTGAATTCTTATATTAACCTTAATGTAAAATGATCTATTCGGGTCTCGGTTCGCCCTACCCTAGAAGTTTAATATTGCCTTTCACTCGTCATTTCATGCGCTTTGAGATGCCGCTTAGCCCAATACGCTATCTGAAATAGGAGCGACGTCCATTGAACAAATGTGATAGGATTTCGCTGAATTCTTAAATTAACCATAATATGAAATGACCTAATCGGGTCTCTGTTTGCCCTACCCTAGAAGTTTAATAGTGCATTTTACTCGTCATTTCATGCGCTTTGAGATGCCGCCTAGCCCAGTACGCTATCTGAAATAGGAGCGACGTAAATTGAACAAATGTGATAGAATTTCGCTGAATTCTTTTATTTACCATAATGTTAAATGATCTAATCGGGTCTCTGTTCGCCCTAGCGTAGACGCATAATAGAGCATTTTATTCGTCATTTCATGCGCTTTGAGATGCCGCTTAGCCGAACACGCTACCTGAAATAGGGGCGACGTAAATTGAACAAACGTGATAGAATTTCGCTGAATTCTTATATTAACCTTAATGTAAAATGATCTATTCGGGTCTCTGTTCGCCCTACCCTAGAAGTTTAATATTGCTTTCACTCGTCATTTCATGCGCTTTGAGATGCCGCTTAGCACAATACGCTATCTGAAATAGGAGCGACGTAAATTGAACAAATGTGATAGAATTTCGCTGAATTCTTATATTAACCAAAATATAAAATGATCTAATCGGGACTCTGATTGCCCTATCATAAAAGCTTAGTAGTGCATTTTACTCGCCCTTCCACGCGCTTTAAGATGCCGCCTAGCTCACTACGCTATCTGAAATAGGAGCGACGTAAGTTGAACAAATGTGATAGAATTACGCTGAATTCTTATATTAACCGTAATATAAAATGATCTAATCGGGTCTCTGTTTGCCTTATCATAGAAGTTTAATAGTGCATTTCACTCGTCATTTCATGCGCTTTGAGATGCATCTTAGCCCAATAAGCTATCTGAAATAGGAGCGACGTAAATTGAACAAATGTGATAGAATTTGGCTGAATTCTTATATTAACCGTAATATAAAATGATCTAATCGGGTCCCTGTTTGCCTTATCCTAGAAGTTTAATAGTGCATTTTACTCGCATTTCATGCGCATTGAGATGCCGCTCAGCCCAATACGCTATCTGAAATAGGAGCGACGTAAATTGAACAAATATGATAGAGTTTCGCTGAATTCTTATATTAACCATAATATAAAATCATCTTATCGGGTCTCTGTTTGCCCTACCCTACAAGTTTAGCAGTGCATTTTACTCGACATTTCATGCGCTTTGAGATGCCGCTTAGCCCAATACGCTATCTGCAATAGGAGCGACGTCCATTGAACAAATGTGATAGGATTTCGCTGAATTCTTAAATTAACCATAATATCAAATGATCTAATCGGGTCTCTGTTTGCCCTATCATAGATGTTTAACAGTGCATTTCACTCGTCATTTCATGCGCCTTGAGATGCCGCCTAGCCCAGTACGCTATCTGAAATAGGAGCGACGTGAGTTGAACAAATGTGATAGAATTACGCTCAATTACTATATTCACCGTAATATAAAATTATCTAATCGGGTCTCTGTTTGCCCTACCCTAGAAGTTTAATAGTGCACTGTGCTCGCCATTTCATGCGCTTTGAGATGGCGCTTAGCCCAATACGCTATCTGAAATAGGAGCGACGAAAATTGAACAAATGTGATAGAATTTCCCTGAATTCTTATATACACCTTAATGTAAAATGATCTAATCGGGTCGTTGTTCGCCCTACCCTAGAAGTTTAATCGTGCATTTCACTCGCCATTTCATGCGCTTTGAGATGCCGCTTAGCCCAATAAGCTATCTGAAATAGGAGCGACGTAAATTGAACAAATGTGATAGAATTTCGCTGAATTCTTATATTAACCTTAATGTAAAATGATCTAATCGGGTCTCTGTTCGCCCTACCCTAGAAGTTTAATACTGCATTTCACTCGTCATTGCATGCGCTTTGAGTTGCCGCTTAGCCCAATACGATATCTGAAATAGGAGCGATGTAAATTGAACAAATGTGATAGAATTTTGCTGAATTCTTAAATTAACCATAATATAATATGATCTAATCGGGTCTCTGTTTGCCCTACCCTATAAGTTTAGTAGTGCATTTTACTCGCCCTTCCACGCGCTTTAAGACGCCGCCTAGCCCAGTACGCTATCTGAAATAGGAGCGACGTAAGTTGAACAAATGTGATAGAATTACGCCGAATTCTTATATTAACCGTAATATAAAATGATCTTATCGGGTCGCCGTTTGCCCTACCCTAGAAGTTTAACAGTTCATTTTGCTCGCCATTTCTTGCGCTTTGAGATGCCGCTTAGCCCAATACGCTATCTGAAATATCAGCGACGTAAATTGTACAAATGTGGTAGAATTACGCTGAATTCTTATATTAATCGTAATATAAAATGATCTAATCGGCTCTCTGATTGCCCTACCCTAGAAGTTTAACAGTGCATTTTACTCGCCATTTCATGCGGTTTGAGATGCCGCTTAGCCCAATACGCTATCTGAAATAGGAGCGACGTAAATTGAAAAACGTGATAGAATTTCCCTGAATTCTTATATTAACCTTAATGTAAAATGATCTAATCTGTTCTCTGTTCGCCCTACCCTAGAAGTTTAATAGTGCCTTTCACTCGTCATTTCATGCGCTTTGAGATGCCGCTTAGCCCAATACGCTATCTGAAATAGGAGCGACGTAACTTGAACAAATGTGATAGAATTTCCCTGAATACTTATATTAACCTTAATGTAAAATGATCTAATCGCGTCTCTGTTCGCCCTACCCTAGAAGTTTAATAGTGCATTTCACTCGCCATTTCATGCGCTTTGAGATGCCACTTAGCCCAGTACGCTATCTGAAATAGGAGCGACGTAAGTTGAACAAATGTGATAGAGTTTCGCTGAATTCTTAAATTAACCATAATATAAAATGATCTAATGGGGTCTCTGTTTGCCCTACCCTAGAAGTTTAATAGTGCATTTTACTCGCCATATCTTGCGCTTTGAGATGCCGCTTAGCCCAATACGCTATCTGAAATAGGAGCGACGTAAATTGAACAAATGTGATAGAATAACGCTGAATTCTTATATTAACCGTAATATGAAATGGTCTAATCGGGTCTCCGTTTGCCTTATCCTAGAAGTTTAATAGTGCATTTTACTGGCCATTTCATGCGCATTGAGATGCCGCTTAGCCCAATACGCTATCTGAAATAGGAGCGATGTAAATTGAACAAATGTGATAGAATTTCGCTGAATTCTTAAATTAACCACAATATAAAATGATCTAATCGGGTCTCTGATTGCCCTATCATAGAAGTTTAATAGTGCATTTTACTCGCCATTCCGCGCGCTTTAAGTTGCCGCCTAGCCCAGTATGCTATCTGAAATAGGAACGACGTAAATTGAACAAATGTGATAGAATTTTGCTGAATCCTTAAATTAACCATAATATAAAATGATCTAATCGGGTCTCTGATTGCCCTACCCTAGAAGTTTAATAGCGCATTTTACTCAGCATTTCATGCGCTTTGAGATGCCGCTTATCCCAATACGCTATCTGAAATAGGAGCGACGTAA
Organism: Macropis europaea; assembly: GCA_916610135.2. Taxonomy (NCBI): domain Eukaryota; kingdom Metazoa; phylum Arthropoda; class Insecta; order Hymenoptera; family Melittidae; genus Macropis; species Macropis europaea. The sequence goes on along the minus strand of CAKAJE020000116.1, from coordinate 57,280 downwards.
ATTAAACAAATGTGATAGAATTTCGCTGAATTCTTATATTAACCAAAATATAAAATGATCTAATCGGGTCTCTGATTGCCCTATCATAGAAGTTTAATAGTGCATTTTACTCGCCATTCCTCGCGCTTTAAGATGCCGCCTATCCGGGTACGCTATCTGAAATAGGAGCGACGTAAATTGAACAAATGTGATAGAATTTTTCTGAATTCTTAAATTAACCATAATATGAAATGACCTAATCGGGTCTCTGTTTGCCCTACCCTAGAAGTTTAATAGTGCATTTTACTCGCCATTTCTTGCGCTTTGAGATGCCGCTTAGCCCAATACGCTATCTGAAATATCAGCGACGTAAATTGAACAAATGTGAGAGAATTTCGCTGAATTCTTAAATTAACCATAATATAAAATGATCTAATGGGGTCTCTGTTTGCCCTACCCTAGAAGTTTAATAGTGCATTTTACTCGCCATTTCCTGCGCTTTGAGATGCCGCTTAGCACAAGTCGCTATCTGAAATAGGAGCGATGTAAATTGAACAAATGTGACAGAATTACGCTGAATTCTTATATTAACCTTAATATAAAATGATCCAATCGGGTCTCTGTTCGCCCTACCATAGAAGTCTAATAGTGCATTTCACTCGCCATTTCATGCGCTTTGAGATGCCGCTTAGCCCAGTACGCTATCTGAAATAGGAGCGACGTAAGTTGAACAAATGTGATAGAATTTTGCTGAATTCTTATATTAACCATAATATAAAATGATCTAATCGGGTCTCTGTTTGCCCTACCCTAGAAGTTTAATAGTTCATTTCACTCGCCATTTCATGCGCTTTGAGATGCCGCTTAGCCCAAATAGCTATCTGAAATAGGAGCGACGTAAATTGAACAAATGTGATAGAATTTCCCTGAATACTTATATTAACCTTAATGTAAAATGATCTAATCGCGTCTCTGTTCGCCCTACCCTAGAAGTTTAATAGTGCATTTCACTCGCCATTTCATACGCTTTGAGATGCCACTTAGCCCAATAAGCTATCTGAAATAGGAGCGACGTAAATTGAACAAATGTGATAGAATTTCGCTGAATTCTTTTATTAACCAAAATATAAAATGATCTAATCGGGTCTCTGATAGCCCTACCATAGAAGTTTAATAGTGCATTTTACCCGCCATTCCACGCGCTTTAAGATGCCGCCTAGCCCAGTACGCTATCTGAAATAGGAGCGACGTACGTTGAACAAATGTGATAGAATTACGCCGAATTCTTATATTAACCGTAATATAAAATGAACGAATCGGGTCTCTGTTTGCCTTATCCTAGAAGTTTAATAGTGCATTTTACTCGCCATTTCATGCGCATTGAGATGCCGCTTAGCCCAATACGCTATCTGAAATATCAGCGACGTAAATTGAACAAATGTGATAGAATTTTTCTGAATTCTTAAATAAACCATAATATGAAATGATGTAATCGGGTCTCTGTTTGCCCTACCCTAGAAGTTTAACAGTGCATTTTACTCGCCATTTCATGCTCTTTGAGATGCCGCTTAGCCCTATACGCTATCTGAAATAGGAGCGACGTAAATTGAACAAATCTGATAGAATTTGCCTGAATACTTATATTAACCTTAATGTAAAATGATGTAATCGGGTCTCTGTTTGCCCTACCCTAGAAGTTTAACAGTGCATTTTACTCGCCATTTCATGCTCTTTGAGATGCCGCTTAGCCCTATACGCTATCTGAAATAGGAGCGACGTAAATTGAACAAATGTGACAGAATTACGCTGAATTCTTATATTAACCTTAATATAAAATGATCCAATCGGGTCTCTGTTCGCCCTACCATAGAAGTCTAATAGTGCATTTCACTCGCCATTTCATGCGCTTTGAGATGCCGCTTAGCCCAGTACGCTATCTGAAATAGGAGCGACGTAAGTTGAACAAATGTGATAGAATTTTGCTGAATTCTTAAATTAACCATAATATAAAATGATCTAATCGGGTCTCTGTTTGCCCTACCCTAGAAGTTTAATAGTTCATTTCACTCGCCATTTCATGCGCTTTGAGATGCCGCTTAGCCCAAATAGCTATCTGAAATAGGAGCGACGTAAATTGAACAAATGTGATAGAATTTCCCTGAATACTTATATTAACCTTAATGTAAAATGATCTAATCGCGTCTCTGTTCGCCCTACCCTAGAAGTTTAATAGTGCATTTCACTCGCCATTTCATGCTCTTTGAGATGCCGCTTAGCCCAATACGCTATCTGAAATAGGAGCGACGTAAATTGAACAAATCTGATAGAATTTCCCTGAATACTTATATTAACCTTAATGTAAAATGATCTAATCGGGTCTCTGTTCGCCCTACCCTAGAAGTTTAATAGTGCATTTCACTCGCCATTTCATGCGCTTTGAGATGCCGCTTAGCCCAATACGCTATCTGAAATAGGAGCGACGTAAATAGAACAATTGTGATAGAATTTCGCTGAATTCTTATATTAACCAAAATATAAAATGATCTAATCGGGTCTCTGATTGCCCTATCGTAGAAGTTTAATAGTGCATTTTACTCGCCAATCCACGCGCTTTAAGATTCCGCCTAGCCCAGTACGCTATCTGGAATAGGAGCGACGTAAATTGAACAAATGTGATAGAATTTGGCTGAAATCTTAAATTAACCATAATATAAAATGATCTAATCGGGTCTCTGTTTGCCCTACCCTAGAAGTTTAATAGTGCATTTTACTCGCCATTTCATGCGCTTTGAGATGCCGCATAGCCCAATACGCTATCTGAAATAGGAGCGACGTAAATTGAACAAATGTGATAGAATTTCGCTGAATTCTTAAATTAACCATAATATAAAATGATCTAATGGGGTCTCTGTTTGCCCTACCCTAGAAGTTTAATAGTGCATTTTACTCGCCATATCTTGCGCTTTGAGATGCCGCTTAGCCCAATACGCTATCTGAAATAGGAGCGACGTAAATTGAACAAATGTGATAGAATAACGCTGAATTCTTATATTAACCGTAATATGAAATGGTCTAATCGGGTCTCCGTTTGCCTTATCCTAGAAGGTTAATAGTGCATTTTACTGGCCATTTCATGCGCATTGAGATGCCGCTTAGCCCAATACGCTATCTGAAATAGGAGCGATGTAAATTGAACAAATGTGATAGAATTTCGCTGAATTCTTAAATTAACCACAATATAAAATGATCTAATCGGGTCTCTGATTGCCCTATCATAGAAGTTTAATAGTGCATTTTACTCGCCATTCCGCGCGCTTTAAGTTGCCGCCTAGCCCAGTATGCTATCTGAAATAGGAACGACGTAAATTGAACAAATGTGATAGAATTTTGCTGAATCCTTAAATTAACCATAATATAAAATGATCTAATCGGGTCTCTGATTGCCCTACCCTAGAAGTTTAATAGCGCATTTTACTCAGCATTTCATGCGCTTTGAGATGCCGCTTATCCCAATACGCTATCTGAAATAGGAGCGACGTAAATTAAACAAATGTGATAGAATTTCGCTGAATTCTTATATTAACCAAAATATAAAATGATCTAATCGGGTCTCTGATTGCCCTATCATAGAAGTTTAATAGTGCATTTTACTCGCCATTCCTCGCGCTTTAAGATGCCGCCTATCCGGGTACGCTATCTGAAATAGGAGCGACGTAAATTGAACAAATGTGATAGAATTTTTCTGAATTCTTAAATTAACCATAATATGAAATGACCTAATCGGGTCTCTGTTTGCCCTACCCTAGAAGTTTAATAGTGCATTTTACTCGCCATTTCTTGCGCTTTGAGATGCCGCTTAGCCCAATACGCTATCTGAAATATCAGCGACGTAAATTGAACAAATGTGAGAGAATTTCGCTGAATTCTTAAATTAACCATAATATAAAATGATCTAATGGGGTCTCTGTTTGCCCTACCCTAGAAGTTTAATAGTGCATTTTACTCGCCATTTCCTGCGCTTTGAGATGCCGCTTAGCACAAGTCGCTATCTGAAATAGGAGCGATGTAAATTGAACAAATGTGACAGAATTACGCTGAATTCTTATATTAACCTTAATATAAAATGATCCAATCGGGTCTCTGTTCGCCCTACCATAGAAGTCTAATAGTGCATTTCACTCGCCATTTCATGCGCTTTGAGATGCCGCTTAGCCCAAATAGCTATCTGAAATAGGAGCGACGTAAATTGAACAAATGTGATAGAATTTCCCTGAATACTTATATTAACCTTAATGTAAAATGATCTAATCGCGTCTCTGTTCGCCCTACCCTAGAAGTTTAATAGTGCATTTCACTCGCCATTTCATGCTCTTTGAGATGCCGCTTAGCCCAATACGCTATCTGAAATAGGAGCGACGTAAATTGAACAAATGTGATAGAATTTCCCAGAATACTTATATTAACCTTAATGTAAAATGATCTAATCGGGTCTCTGTTTGCCCTACCCTAGAAGTTTAATAGTGCATTTTACTCGCCATTTCATGCGCTTTGAGATGCTGCATAGCCCAATACGCTATCTGAAATAGGAGCGACGTAAATTGAACAATTGTGATAGAATTTCGCTGAATTCTTATATTAACCAAAATATAAAATGATCTAATCAGGTCTCTGATAGCCCTACCATAGAAGTTTAATAGTGCATTTTACCCGCCATTCCACGCGCTCTAAGATGCCGCTTAGCCCAATACGCTATCTGAAATAGGAGCGACGTAAATTGAACAAATGTGATAGAATTTCCCTGAAACCTTATATTAATCAAAATATAAAATGATCTAATCGGGTCTCTGATTGCCCTATCATAGAAGATTAGTAGTGCATTTTACTCGCCATTCCACGCGCTTTAAGTTTCCGCCTAGCCCAATACGCTATCTGAAATAGGAGCGACGTAAATTGAACAAATGTGATAGAATTTCCGTGAATCCTTATATTAACCTTAATGTAAAATGATCTAATCGGGTCTCTGTTCGCCCTACCATAGAAGTCTAATGGTGCGTTTCACTCGCCATTTCATGCGCTTTAAGATGCCGCCTAGCCCAGTACGCTATCTGAAATAGGAGCGACGTAAGTTGAACAAATGTGATAGAGTTTCGCTGAATTCTTAAATTAACCATAATATAAAATGATCTTATCCGGTCTCTGTTTGCCCTACCCTAGAAGTTTAATAGTGCATTTCACTCGTCATTTCATGCGCTTTGAGATGCCGCTTAGCGCAATACGCTATCTGAAATAGCAGCGACGTAAGTTGAACAAATGTGATAGAATTTCGCTGAATTCTTATATTAACCAAAATATAAAATGATCTAATCGGGTCTCTGATAGCCCTACCATAGAAGTTTAATAGTGCATTTTACCCGCCATTCAACGCGCTTTAAGATGCCGCCTAGCCCAGTACGCTATCTGAAATAGGAGCGACGTACGTTGAACAAATGTGATAGAATTACGCCGAATTCTTATATTAACCGTAATATAAAATGAACGAATCGGGTCTCTGTTTGCCTTATCCTAGAAGTTTAATAGTGCATTTTACTCGCCATTTCATGCGCATTGAGATGCCGCTTAGCCCAATACGCTATCTGAAATATCAGCGACGTAAATTGAACAAATGTGATAGAATTTTTCTGAATTCTTAAATAAACCATAATATGAAATGATCTAATCGGGTCTCTGTTTGCCCTACCCTAGAAGTTTAACAGTGCATTTTACTCGCCATTTCATGCTCTTTGAGATGCCGCTTAGCCCAATACGCTATCTGAAATAGGAGCGACGTAAATTGAACAAATCTGATAGAATTTCCCTGAATACTTATATTAACCTTAATGTAAAATGATCTAATCGGGTCTCTGTTCGCCCTACCCTAGAAGTTTAATAGTGCATTTCACTCGCCATTTCATGCGCTTTGAGATGCCGCTTAGCCCAATACGCTATCTGAAATAGGAGCGACGTAAATAGAACAATTGTGATAGAATTTCGCTGAATTCTTATATTAACCAAAATATAAAATGATCTAATCGGGTCTCTGATTGCCCTATCGTAGAAGTTTAATGGTGCATTTTACTCGCCAATCCACGCGCTTTAAGATTCCGCCTAGCCCAGTACGCTATCTGGAATAGGAGCGACGTAAATTGAACAAATGTGATAGAATTTGGCTGAAATTTTAAATTAACCATAATATAAAATGATCTAATCGGGTCTCTGTTTGCCCTACCCTAGAAGTTTAATAGTGCATTTTACTCGCCATTTCATGCGCTTTGAGATGCCGCATAGCCCAATACGCTATCTGAAATAGGAGCGACGTAAATTGAACAAATGTGATAGAATTTCCGTGAATCCTTATATTAACCTTAATGTAAAATGATCTAATCGGGTCTCTGTTCGCCCTACCATAGAAGTCTAATGGTGCGTTTCACTCGCCATTTCATGCGCTTTGAGATACCGCTTAGCCGAATACGCTATCTGATATAGGAGCGACGTAAATTGAACAAATGTGATACTATTTCCCTGAAATCTTATATTAAACAATATATAAACTGATCTAATCGGGTCTCTGATTGCCCTATCATAGAAGTTTAGTAGTGCATTTTACTCGCCATTCCACGCGCTTTAAGTTTCCGCCTAGCCCAGTACGCTATCTGAAATAGGAGCGACGTAAGTTGAACAAATGTGATAGAATTTTGCTGAATTCTTAAATTAACCATAATATAAAATGATCTAATCGGGTCTCTGTTTGCCCTACCCCAGAAGTTTAACAGTTCATTTTAGTCGCCATTTCATGCCCTTTGAGATCCGGCTTAGCCCAATACGCTATCTGAAATAGGAGCGACGTAAATTGAACAAATGTGATAGAATTTCCCTGAAACCTTATATTAATCAAAATATAAAATGATCTAATCGGGTCTCTGATTGCCCTATCATAGAAGATTAGTAGTGCATTTTACTCGCCATTCCACGCGCTTTAAGTTTCCGCCTAGCCCAGTACGCTATCTGAAATAGGAGCGACGTAAGTTGAACAAATGTGATAGAATTTTGCTGAATTCTTAAATTAACCATAATATAAAATGATCTAATCGGGTCTCTGTTTGCCCTACCCCAGAAGTTTAACAGTTCATTTTACTCGCCATTTCATGTGCTTTGAGATGCCGCTTAGCCCAATACGCTATCTGGAATAGGAGCGACGTAAATTGAACAAATGTGATAGAATCTCCGTGAATTCTTATATTAACCTTAATGTAAAATGATCCAATCGGGTCTCTGTTCGCCCTACCATACAAGTGTAATAGTGCATTTCACTCGCCATTTCATGCGCTTTGAGATGCCGCTTAGCCCAATACGCTATCTGAAATAGGAGCGACGTAAGTTGAACAAATGTGATAGAATTACGCTGAATTCTTTTATTAACCATAATGTAAAATGATCTGCTCGGGTCTCTGTTCGCCCTAGCCTAGAAGTTTAATAGTGCATTTTATTCGCCATTTCATGCGCTTTGAGATGCCGCTTAGCCCAATACGCTATCTGAAATTGGAGCGACGTAAATTGAACAAATGTGATAGAATTTCGCTGAATTCTTAAATTAACCATAATATAAAATGATCCAATCGGGTCTCTGTTCGCCCTACCATAGAAGTCTAATAGTGCATTTCACTCGCCATTTCATGCGCTTTCAGATGCCGCTTATCCCAATACGCTATCTGAAATAGGAGCGACGTAAATTGAACAAATGTGATATAATTTCCCTGAAATCTTATATTAAACAAAATATAAAATGATCTAATCGGGTCTCTGATTGCTCTATCATAGAAGTTTAGCAGTGCATTTTACTCGCCCTTCCACGCGCTTTAAGATGCCGCATAGGTCAGTAGGCTATCTGAAATAGGAGCGACGTAAGATGAACAAATGAGATAGAATTACGCTGAATTCTTATATTAACCGTAATATAAAATGAACTAATCGGGTCTCGGTTTGCCTTATCCTAGAAGTTTAATAGCGCATTTTACGCGCCATTTCATGCGCTTTGAGAGGCCGCTTAGCCCAATGCGCTATCTGAAATAGGAGCGACGTAAATTGAACAAATGTGATAGAATTTCCGTGAATTCTTATATAAACCTTAATGTAAAATGATCCAATCGGGTCTCTGTTCGCCCTACCATAGAAGTCTAATAGTGCATTTCACTCGCCATTTCATGCGCTTTGAGGTGCCGCTTAGCCCAATACGCTATCTGAAATAGGAGCGACGTAAATTGAACAAATGTGATAGAATTTCCTTGAATACTTATATTAACCTTAATGTAAAATGATCTAATCGCGTCTCTGTTCGCCCTACCCTAGAAGTTTAATAGTGCATTTCACTCGCAATTTCATGCGCTTTGAGATGGCGCTTAGACCAATACGCTATCTGAAATAGGAGCGACGTAAATTGAACAAATGTGATAGAATTTCCCTGAATTCTTATATTAACCTTAATGTAAAATGATCTAATCGGGCCTTTGTTCGCCCTACCCTAGAAGTTTAGCAGTGCATTTCACCCGCAATTTCATGCGCTTTAAGATGCCGCCTAGCCCAGTACGCTATCTGAAATAGGAGCGACGTAAGTTGAACAAATGTGATAGAGTTTCGCTGAATTCTTAAATTAACCATAATATAAAATGATCTTATCCGGTCTCTGTTTGCCCTACCCTAGAAGTTTAATAGTGCATTTCACTCGTCATTTCATGCGCTTTGAGATGTCGCTTAGTCCAATAAGCTATCTGAAATAGCAGCGACGTAAGTTGAACAAATGTGATAGAATTTCGCTGAATTCTTTCATTAACATTCATGTAAAATGATCTAATCGAGTCTCTGTTTGCCCTACCATAGAATTTTAATAGTGCATTCTACTCGCCATTCCACCCGCTTTAAGATGCCGCCTAGCCCAGTACGCTATCTGAAATAGGAGCGACGTAAATTGAACAACTGTGATAGAATTTTGCTGAATTCTTAAATTAACCATAATATAAAATGATCTAATCGGGTCTCTGTTTGCCCTACCCTAGAAGTTTAATAGTGCATTTTGTTCGCCATTTCATGCGATTTGAGATGCCGCTAAACCCAATAAGCTGTCTGAAATAGGAGCGACGTAAATTGAACAAATGTGATAGAATTTCCGTGAATCCTTATATTAACCTTAATGTAAAATGATCTAATCGGGTCTCTGTTCGCCCTACCATAGAAGTCTAATGGTGCGTTTCACTCGCCATTTCGTGCGCTTTGAGATGCCGCTTAGCCGAATACGCTATCTGATATAGAAGCGACGTAAATTGAACAAATGTGATACTATTTCCCTGAAATCTTATATTAAACAAAATATAAAATGATCTAATCGCGTCTCTGATTGCCCTATCATACAAGTTTAATACTGCATTTTACTCGCCACTCCACGCGCTTTAGGATGCCGCCTAGCCCAGTACGCTATCCGAAATAGGAGCGACGTAAATTGAACAAATGTGATAGAATTTTGCTGAATTCTTAAATTAACCATAATATAAAATGATCTAATCGGGTCTCTGTTTGCCCTACCCTAAAAGTTTAATAGTGCATTTTACTCGCCATTTCATGCGCTTTGAGATGCCGCTTAACCCAATACGCTATCTGAAATAGGAGCAACGAAAGTTGAACAAATGCGATAGAATTTCGCTGAATTATTTTATTAACCAGAATGTAAAATGATCTAATCTGGTCTCTGTTCGCCCTACCATAGAAGTCTTATAGTGCATTTCACTCGCCAATTCATGCGCTTTGAGATGCCGCTTAGCCCAATACGCTATCTGAAATAGGAGCGACCTAAGTTGAACGAATGTGATAGAATTTTGCTGAATTCTTAAATTAACCGTAATATAAAATGATCTAATCGGGTCTCTGCTTGCCCTACCCTAGAAGTTTAATAGTGCATTTTACTCGTCATTTCATGCGCTTTGAGATGCCGCTTAGCCGAATACGCTATCATGAATAGGAGCGACGTAAATTGAACAAATGTGATACTATTTCCCTGAAATCTTATATTAAACAAAATATAAAATGATCTAATCGGGTCTCTGATTGCCCTATCATAGAAGTTTAGTAGTGCATTTTACTCGCCATTCCACGCGCTTTAAGTTGCCGCCTAGCCCAGTACGCTGTCTGAAATAGGAGCGACGTAAGTTGAACAAATGTGGTAGAATTTTGCTTAATTCTTAAATTAACCATAATATAAAATGATCTAATCGGGTCTCTGTTTGCCGTACCCTAGAAGTTTAATAGTGCATTTTAGTCGCCATTTCATGCGCTTTGTGATGCCGCTTAGCCCAGTTCGCTATCTGCAATAGGAGCGACGTAAATTGAACAAATGTGATAGAATTTTGCTGAATTCTTAAATTAACCATAGTACAAAATGATCTAATCGGGTCTCTGTTTGCCCTACCCTAGAAGTTTAATAGTGCATTTTGCTCGCCATTTCATGCGCTTTGAGATGCCGCTAAGCCCAATACGCTATCTGCAATAGGAGCGACGTAAATTGAACAAATGTGATAGAATTTCCCTGAATACTTATATTAACCTTAATGTAAAATGATCTAATCGGGTCTCTGTTCGCCCTACCCTAGAAGTTTAATAGTGTATTTTACTCGCCATTTCATGCGCTTTGAGATGGCGCTTAGCCCAATACGCTATGTGAAATAGGAGCGACGTAAATTGAACAAATGTGATAGAATTTCCGTGAATTCTTATATAAACCTTAATGTAAAATGATCCAATCGGGTCTCTGTTCGCCCTACCATAGAAGTCTAATAGTGCATTTCACTCGCCATTTCATGCGCTTTGAGGTGCCGCTTAGCCCAATACGCTATCTGAAATAGGAGCGACGTAAGTTGAACAAATGTGATAGAATTTTTCTGAATTCTTATATAAACCATAATATGAAATGATCTAATGGGGTATCTGTTTGCCCTACCCTAGAAGTTTAACAGTGCATTTTACTCGCCATTTCATGGGCTTTGAGATGCCGCTTAGCCCAATACGCTATCTGAAACAGGAGCGACGTAAATTGAACAAATGTGATAGAATTTCCCTGAATACTTATATTAACCTTAATGTAAAATGATCTAATCGGGTCTCTGATTGCCCTATCATAGAAGATTAGTAGTGCATTTTACTCGCCATTCCACGCGCTTTAAGTTTCCGCCTAGCCCAGTACGCTATCTGAAATAGGAGCGACGTAAGTTGAACAAATGTGATAGAATTTTGCTGAATTCTTAAATTAACCATAATATAAAATGATCTAATCGGGTCTCTGTTTGCCCTACCCCAGAAGTTTAACAGTGAATTTTACTCGCCATTTCATGTGCTTTGAGATGCCGCTTAGCCCAATACGCTATCTGGAATAGGAGCGACGTAAATTGAACAAATGTGATAGAATTTCCGTGAATTCTTATATTAACCTTAATGTAAAATGATCCAATCGGGTCTCTGTTCGCCCTACCATAGAAGTGTAATAGTGCATTTCACTCGCCATTTCATGCGCTTTGAGATGCCGCTTAGCCCAATACGCTATCTGAAATAGGAGCGACGTAAGTTGAACAAATGTGATAGAATTACGCTGAATTCTTTTATTAACCATAATGTAAAATGATCTGCTCGGGTCTCTGTTCGCCCTAGCCTAGAAGTTTAATAGTGCATTTTATTCGCCATTTCATGCGCTTTGAGATGCCGCTTAGCCCAATACGCTATCTGAAATTGGAGCGACGTAAATTGAACAAATGTGATAGAATTTCGCTGAATTCTTAAATTAACCATAATATAAAATGATCCAATCGGGTCTCCGTTCGCCCTACCATAGAAGTCTAATAGTGCATTTCACTCGCCGTTTCATGCGCTTTGAGATGACGCTTATCCCAATACGCTATCTGAAATAGGAGCGACGTAAATTGAACAAATGTGATAGAATTTCCCTGAAATCTTATATTAAACAAAATATAAAATGATCTAATCGGGTCTCTGATTGCTCTATCATAGAAGTTTAGCAGTGCATTTTACTCGCCCTTCCACGCGCTTTAAGATGCCGCATAGGTCAGTAGGCTAACTGAAATAGGAGCGACGTAAGATGAACAAATGAGATAGAATTACGCTGAATTCTTATATTAACCGTAATATAAAATGAACTAATCGGGTCTCGGTTTGCCTTATCCTAGAAGTTTAATAGCGCATTTTACGCGCCATTTCATGCGCTTTGAGAGGCCGCTTAGCCCAATGCGCTATCTGAAATAGGAGCGACGTAAATTGAACAAATGTGATAGAATTTCCGTGAATTCTTATATAAACCTTAATGTAAAATGATCCAATCGTGTCTCTGTTCGCCCTACCATAGAAGTCTAATAGTGCATTTCACTCGCCATTTCATGCGCTTTGAGGTGCCGCTTAGCCCAATACGCTATCTGAAATAGGAGCGACGTAAGTTGAACAAATGTGATAGAATTTCGCTGAATTCTTTCATTAACATTAATGTAAAATGATCTAATCGAGTCTCTGTTTGCCCTACCATAGAATTTTAATTGTGCATTCTACTCGCCATTCCACCCGCTTTAAGATGCCGCCTAGCCCAGTACGCTATCTGAAATAGGAGCGACGTAAATTGAACAACTGTGATAGAATTTTGCTGAATTCTTAAATTAACCATAATATAAAATGATCTAATCGGGTCTCTGTTTGCCCTACCCTAGAAGTTTAATAGTGCATTTTGTTCGCCATTTCATGCGATTTGAGATGCCGCTAAACCCAATAAGCTGTCTGAAATAGGAGCGACGTAAATTGAACAAATGTGATAGAATTTCGCTGAATTCTTATATTAACCAAAATATAAAATGATCTAATCGGGTCTCTGTTTGCCCTACCCTAGAAGTTTAATCGTGCATTTTACACGCCATTTCATGCGCTTTGAGATGCCGCTTAGCCCAATACGCTATCTGAAATAGGAGCGACGTAAATTGAACAAATGTGATAGAATTTCGCTGAATTCTTAAATTAACCATGATATAAAATGATCTAATCGGGACCCTGTTTGCCCTACCCTAGAAGTTTAATAGTGCATTTCACTCGTCATTTCATGCGCTTTGAGATGCCGCTTAGCCCAATACGCTATCTGAAATAGGAGCGACGTAAATTGAACAAATGTGATAGAATTTCGCTGAATTCTTATATTAACCAAAATATAAAATGATCTAATCGGGTCTCTGATTGCCCTGTCGTAGAAGTTTAATAGTGCATTTTACTCGCCAATCCACGCGCTTTAAGATTCCGCCTAGCCCAGTACGCTATCTGGAATAGGAGCGACGTAAATTGAACAAATGTGATAGAATTTGGCTGAATTCTTAAATTAACCATAATATAAAATGATCTAATCGGGTCTCTGTTTGCCCTACCCTAGAAGTTTAATAGTGCATTTTACTCGCCATTTCATGCGCTTTGAGATGCCGCATAGCCCAATACGCTATCTGAAATAGGAGCGACGTAAATTGAACAAATGTGATAGAATTTCCGTGAATCCTTATATTAACCTTAATGTAAAATGATCTAATCGGGTCTCTGTTCGCCCTACCATAGAAGTCTAATGGTGCGTTTCATTCGCCATTTCGTGCGCTTTGAGATGCCGCTTAGCCGAATACGCTATCTGATATAGAAGCGACGTAAATTGAACAAATGTGATACTATTTCCCTGAAATCTTATATTAAACAAAATATAAAATGATCTAATCGCGTCTCTGATTGCCCTATCATACAAGTTTAATACTGCATTTTACTCGCCACTCCACGCGCTTTAGGATGCCGCCTAGCCCAGTACGCTATCCGAAATAGGAGCGACGTAAATTGAACAAATGTGATAGAATTTTGCTGAATTCTTAAATTAACCATAATATAAAATGATCTTATCCGGTCTCTGTTTGCCCTACCCTAGAAGTTTAATAGTGCATTTCACTCGTCATTTCATGCGCTTTGAGATGCCGCTTAGCCCAATACGCTATCTGAAATAGCAGCGACGTAAGTTGAACAAATGTGATAGAATTTCGCTGAATTCTTATATTAACCAAAATATAAAATGTTCTAATCAGGTCTCTGATAGCCCTACCATAGAAGTTTAATAGTGCATTTTACCCGCCATTCCACGCGCTTTAAGATGCCGCCTAGCCCAGTACGCTATCTGAAATAGGAGCGACGTACGTTGAACAAATGTGATAGAATTACGCCGAATTCTTATACTAACCGTAATATAAAATGAACGAATCGGGTCTCTGTTTGCCTTATCCTAGAAGTTTAATAGTGCATTTTACTCGCCATTTCATGCGCTTTGAGATGCCGCATAGCCCAATACGCTATCTGAAATAGGAGCGACGTAAATAGAACAATTGTGATAGAATTTCGCTGAATTCTCATATTAACCAAAATATAAAATGATCTAATCGGGTCTCTGATTGCCCTATCGTAGAAGTTTAATAGTGCATTTTACTCGCCAATCCACGCGCTTTAAGATTCCGCCTAGCCCAGTACGCTATCTGGAATAGGAGCGACGTAAATTGAACAAATGTGATAGAATTTCCCTGAATACTTATATTAACCTTAATGTAAAATGATCTAATCGCGTCTCTGTTCGCCCTACCCTAGAAGTTTAATAGTGCATTTCACTCGCCATTTCATGCTCTTTGAGATGCCGCTTAGCCCAATACGCTATCTGAAATAGGAGCGACGTAAATTGAACAAATGTGATAGAATTTCCCAGAATACTTATATTAACCTTAATGTAAAATGATCTAATCGGGTCTCTGTTCGCCCTACCCCTAGAAGTTTAATAGTGCATTTCACTCGCCATTTCATGCGCTTTGAGATGCCGCTTAGCCCAATACGCTATCTGAAATAGGAGCGACGTAAATAGAACAATTGTGATAGAATTTCGCCTGAATTCTTATATTAACCAAAATATAAAATGATCTAATCGGGTCTCTGATTGCCCTATCGTAGAAGTTTAAATAGTGCATTTTACTCGCCAATCCACGCGCTTTAAGATTCCGCCCTAGCCCAGTACGCTATCTGGAATAGGAGCGACGTAAATTGAACAAATGTGATAGAATTTGGCTGAATTCTTAAATTAACCATAATATAAAATGATCTAATCGGGTCTCTGTTTGCCCTACCCTAGAAGTTTAATAGTGCATTTTACTCGCCATTTTCATGCGCTTTGAGATGCCGCATAGCCCAATACGCTATCTGAAATAGGAGCGACGTAAATTGAACAAATGTGATAGAATTTCCGTGAATCCTTATATTAACCTTAATGTAAAATGATCTAATCGGGTCTCTGTTCGCCCTACCATAGAAGTCTAATGGTGCGTTTCACTCGCCATTTCATGCGCTTTGAGATGCCGCTTAGCCCAATACGCTATCTGAAATAGGAGCGACGTAAATTGAACAAATGTGATAGAATTACGCTGAATTCTTTTATTAACCATAATGTAAAATGATCTGCTCGGGTCTCTGTTCGCCCTAGCCTAGAAGTTTAATAGTGCATTTTATTCGACATTTCATGCGCTTTGAGATGCCGCTTAGCCCAATACGCTATCTGAAATTGGAGCGACGTAAATTGAACAAATGTGATAGAATTTCGCTGAATTCTTAAATTAACCATAATATAAAATGATCCAATCGGGTCTCTGTTCGCCCTACCATAGAGGTCTAATAGTGCATTTCACTCGCCATTTCATGCGCTTTGAGATGCCGCTTAGCCCAATACGCTATCTGAAATAGGAGCGACGTAAATTGAACAAATGTGATAGAATTTCCCTGAAATCTTATATTAAACAAAATATAAAATGATCTAATCGGGTCTCTGATTGCTCTATCATAGAAGATTAGTAGTGCATTTTACTCGCCCTTCCACGCGCTTTAAGATGCCGCATAGGTCAGTAGGCTATCTGAAATAGGAGCGACGTAAGATGAACAAATGTGATAGAATTACGCTGAATTCTTATATTAACCGTAATATAAAATGAACTAATCGGGTCTCCGTTTGCCTTATCCTAGAAGTATAATAGCGCATTTTACGCGCCATTTCATGCGCTTTGAGAGGCCGCTTAGCCCAATACGCTATCTGAAATAGGAGCGACGTAAATTGAACAAATGTGATAGAATTTCCGTGAATTCTTATATAAACCTTAATGTAAAATGATCCAATCGGGTCTCTCTTCGCCCTACCATAGAAGTCTAATAGTGCATTTCACTCGCCATTTCATGCGCTTTGAGGTGCCGCTTAGCCCAATACGCTATCTGAAATAGGAGCGACGTAAGTTGAACAAATGTGATAGAATTTCGCTGAATTCTTTTATTAACATTAATGTAAAATGATCCAATCGGGTCTCTGTTCGCCCTACCATAGAAGTCTAATAGTGCATTTCACTCGCCATTTCATGCGCTTTGAGGTGTCGCTTAGCCCAATACGCTATCTGAAATAGGAGCGTCGTAAGTTGAACAAATGTGATAGAATTACGCTGAATTCTTTTATTAACCATAATGTAAAATGATCTGCTCGGGTCTCTGTTCGCCCTAGCCTAGAAGTTTAATAGTGCATTTTGTTCGCCATTTCATGCGATTTGAGATGCCGCTAAACCCAATAAGCTGTCTGAAATAGGAGCGACGTAAATTGAACAAATGTGATAGAATTTCGCTGAATTCTTATATTAACCAAAATATAAAATGATCTAATCGGGTCTCTGTTTGCCCTACCCTAGAAGTTTAATCGTGCATTTTACACGCCATTTCATGCGCTTTGAGATGCCCGCTTAGCCCAATACGCTATCTGAAATAGGAGCGACGTAAATGAACAAATGTGATAGAATTTCGCTGAATTCTTAAATTAACCATGATATAAAATGATCTAATCGGGTCCCTGTTTGCCCTACCCTAGAAGTTTAATAGTGCATTTCACTCGTCATTTCATGCGCTTTGAGATGCCGCTTAGCCCAATACGCTATCTGAAATAGGAGCGACGTAAATTGAACAAATGTGATAGAATTTCGCTGAATTCTATATTAACCAAAATATAAAATGATCTAATCGGGTCTCTGTTTGCCCTACCCTAGAAGTTTAATCGTGCATTTTACACGCCATTTCATGCGCTTTGAGATGCCGCTTAGCCCAATACGCTATCTGAAATAGGAGCGACGTAAATTGAACAAATGTGATAGAACTTCGCTGAATTCTTAAATTAACCATGATATAAAATGATCTAATCGGGTCCCTGTTTGCCCTACCCTAGAAGTTTAATAGTGCATTTCACTCGTCATTTCATGCGCTTTGAGATGCCGCTTAGCCCAATACGCTATCTGAAATAGGAGCGACGTAAATTGAACAAATGTGATAGAATTTCGCTGAATACTTATATTAACCTTAATGTAAAATGATCTAATCGCGTCTCTGTTCGCCCTACCCTAGAAGTTTAATAGTGCATTTCACTCGCAATTTCATGCGCTTTGAGATGGCGCTTAGACCAATACGCTATCTGAAATAGGAGCGACGTAAATTGAACAAATGTGATAGAATTTCCCTGAATTCTTATATTAACCTTAATGTAAAATGATCTAATCGGGCCTTTGTTCGCCCTACCCTAGAAGTTTAGCAGTGCATTTCACTCGCAATTTCATGCGCTTTAAGATGCCGCCTAGCCCAGTACGCTATCTGAAATAGGAGCGACGTAAGTTGAACAAATGTGATAGAGTTTCGCTGAATTCTTAAATTAACCATAATATAAAATGATCTTATCCGGTCTCTGTTTGCCCTACCCTAGAAGTTTAATAGTGCATTTCACTCGTCATTTCATGCGCTTTGAGATGCCGCTTAGCCCAATACGCTATCTGAAATAGCAGCGACGTAAGTTGAACAAATGTGATAGAATTTCGCTGAATTCTTATGTTAACCAAAATATAAAATGATCTAATCAGGTCTCTGATAGCCCTACCATAGAAGTTTAATAGTGCATTTTACCCGCCATTCCACGCGCTTTAAGATGCCGCCTAGCCCAGTACGCTATCTGAAATAGGAGCGACGTACGTTGAACAAATGTGATAGAATTACGCCGAATTCTTATATTAACCAAAATATAAAATGATCTAGTCGGGTCTCTGATTGCCCTATCATAGAAGTTTAATAGTGCATTTTACTCGCCATTCCACGTGCTTTAAGATGCCGCCTAGCCCAGTACGCTATCTGAAATAGGAGCGACGTATGTTGAAGAAATGTGATAGAATTTCCCTGAATTCTTATATTAACCTTAATGTAAAATTATCTAATCGGGTCTCTGTTTGCCCTACCCTAGAAGTTTAATAGTGCATTTCACTCGTCATTTCATGCGCTTTGCGATGCCGCTTAGCCCAATAAGCTATCTGAAATAGGAGCGACGTAAATTGAACAAATGTGATAGAATTTCGCTGAATTCTTATATTAACCAAAATATAAAATGACCTAGTCGGGTCTCTGATTGCCCTATCATAGAAGTTTAATAGTGCATTTTACTCGCCATTCCACGCGCTTTAAAGGTGCCGCCTAGCCCAGTACGCTATCTGAAATAGGAGCGACGTAAGTTGAACAAATGTGATAGAATTTTGCTGAATTCTTAAATTAACCATAATGTAAAATGATCGAATCGGGTCTCTGATTGCCCTACCCTAGAAGTTTAATTGTTCATTTTACTCGCCATTTCTTGCGCTTTGAGATGCCGCTTAGTCCAATACGCTGTCTGAAATATCAGCGACGTAAATTGAACAAATGTGAGAGAATTTCGCTGAATTCTTATATTAACCAAAATATAAAATGATCTAATCGGGTCTCTGATTGCCCTATCATAGAAGTTTAATAGCGCATTTTACTCGTCATTCCACGCGCTTTAAGATGCCGCCTAGCCCAGTACGCTATCTGAAATAGGAGCAATGTAAATTGAACAAATGTGATAGAATTTCGCTGAATTCTTAAATTAACCATAATATAAAATGATCTAATGGGGCCTCTGTTTGCCCTACCCTAGAAGTTTAATAGAGCATTTTACTCGCCATTTCTTGCGCTTTGAGATGCCGCTTAGCCCAATACGCTATCTGAAATAGGAGCGACGTAAATTGAACAAATGTGATAGAATTTCGCTGAATTCTTATATTAACCAAAATATAAAATGATCTAATCGGGTCTCTGATTGCCCTATCATAGAAGTTTAATAGTGCATTTTACTCGCCATTACACACGCTTTAAGATGCCGCTTAGCCCAATACGCTATCTGAAATATCAGCGACGTAAATTGAACAAATGTGAGAGAATTTCGCTGAATTCTTATATTAACCTTAATGTAAAATGATCTAATCGGGTCTTTGTTCGCCCTACCCAAGAAGTTTAATAGTGTAGTTCACTCGTCAATTCATGCGCTTTGCGATGCCGCTTAGCCCAATAAGCTATCTGAAATTGGAGCGACGTAAATTGAACAAATGTGATAGAATTTCGCTGAATTCTTATATTAACCAAAATATAAAATGATCTAATCGGGTCTCTGATTGCCCTATCATAGAAGTTTAATAGTGCATTTTACTCGTCATTCCACGCGCTTTAAGATGCCGCCTAGCCCAGTACGCTATCTGAAATAGGAGCAATGTAAATTGAACAAATGTGATAGAATTTCGCTGAATTCTTAAGTTAACCATAATATAAAATGATCTAATGGGGTCTCTGTTTGCCCTACCCCTAGTAGTTTAATAGAGCATTTTTACTCGCCATTTCTTGCGCTTGGAGATGCCGCTTAGCCCAATACGCTATCTGAAATAGGAGCGACGTAAATTGAACAAATGTGATAGAATTTTGCTGAATTCTTAAATTAACCATAATATGAAATGACCTAATCGGGTCTCTGTTTGCCCTACCCTAGAAGTTTAATAGTGCATTTTACTCGCCATTTCTTGCGCTTTGAGATGCCGCTTAGCCCAATACGCTATCTGAAATATCAGCGACGTAAATTGAACAAATGTGAGAGAATTTCGCTGAATTCTTAAATTAACCATAATATAAAATGATCTAATGGGGTCTCTGTTTGCCCTACCCTAGAAGTTTAATAGTGCATTTTACTCGCCATTCCCTGCGCTTTGAGATGCCGCTTAGCACAAGTCGCTATCTGAAATAGGAGCGATGTAAATTGAACAAATGTGATAGAATTTCGCCGAATTCTTATATTAACCTTAATGTAAAATGATCTAATCGGGTCCTTGTTCGCCCTACCCAAGAAGTTTAATAGTGCATTTCACTCGTCAATTCATGCGCTTTGCGATGCCGCTTAGCCCAATAAGCTATCTGAAATAGGAACGACGTAAATTGAACAAATGTGATAGAATTTCGCTGAATTCTTAAATTAACCATAATATAAAATGATCTAATGGGGTCTCTGTTTGCCCTACCCTAGAAGTTTAATAGTGCATTTTACTCGCCATTTCATGCGCTTTGAGATGCCGCTTAGCCCAATACGCTATCTGAAATAGGAGCGACGTAAATTGAACAAATGTGATAGAATTTCGCTGAAATCTTATAATAACCAAAATATAAAATGATCTAATCGGGTCTCTGATTGCCCTATCATAGAAGATTAAGAGTGCATTTTACTGGCCATTTCATGCGCATTGAGATGCCGCTTAGCCCAATACGCTATCTGAAATAGGAACGACGTAATTTGAACAAATGTGATAGAATTTTGCTGAATTCTTAAAATAACCATAATATAAAATGATCTAATCGGGTCTCTGATTGCCCTACCCTAGAAGTTTAATAGCGCATTTTACTCGGCATATCGTGGGCTTTGAGATGCCGCTTATCCCAATACGCTATCTGAAATAGGAGCGACGTAAATTAAACAAATGTGATAAAATTTCGCTGAATTCCTATATTAACCAAAATATAAAATGATCTAATCGGGTCTCTGATTGCCCTATCATAGAAGTTTAATAGTGCATTTTACTCGCCATTCCTCGCGCTTTAAGATGCCGCCTATCCGGGTACGCTATCTGAAATAGGAGCGACGTAAATTGAACAGATGTGATAGAATTTTTCTGAATTCTTAAATTAACCATAATATGAAATGACCTAATCGGGTCTCTGTTTGCCCTACCCTAGAAGTTTAATAGTGCATTTTACTCGCCATTTCTTGCGCTTTGAGATGCCGCTTAGCCCAGTACGCTATCGGAAATAGGAGCGACGTAAATTGAACAAATATGATACAATTTTGCTGAATTCTTAAATTAACCATAATATAAAATGATCTAATCGGGTCTCTGTTTGCCCTACCCTAGAAGTTTAATAGTGCATTTCACTCGTCATTTCATGCGCTTTGCGATGCCGCTTAGCCCAATAAGCTATCTGAAATAGGAGCGACGCAAATTGAACAAATGTGATAGAATTTCGCTGAATTCTTAAATTAACCAAAATATAAAATGATCTAATCGGGTCTCTGATTGCCCTATCATAGAAGTTTAATAGTGCATTTTACTCGCCATTCCACGCGCTTTAAGATGCCGCTTAGCCCAATACGCTATCTGACATAGGAGCGACGTAAATTGAACAAATGTGATAGAATTTCGCTGAATTCTTAAATAAACCATAATATGAAATGATCTAATCGGGTCTCTGTTTGCCCTACCCTAGAGGTTTAACAGTGCATTTTACTCGCCATTCCACGCGCTTTAAGATGCCGCCTAGCCCAGTACGCTATCTGAAATAGGAGCTACGTAAGTTGAACAAATGTGATAGAATTTCGCTGAATTCTTATATTAACCAAAATATAAAATGATCTAATCGGGTCTCTGATTGCCCTATCATAGAAGTTTGATAGTGTATTTTACTCGACATTCCACGCGCTTTAAGTTGCCGCCTAGCCCAGTACGCTATCTGAAATAGGAGCTACGTAAGTTGAACAAATGTGACAGAATTACGCTGAATTCTTATATTTACCGTAATATAAAATGATCTAATCGGGTCTCTGTTTGCCTTATCCTAGAAGTTTAATAGTGCATTTTACTCGCCATTTCATGCGCTTTGAGATGCCGCATAGCCCAATACGCTATCTGAAATAGGAGCGACGTAAATTGAACAAATGTGATAGAATTACGCTGAATTCTTATATTAACCTCAATGTAAAATGATCTAATCGGGTCTTTGTTCGCCCTACCCTAGAAGTTTAATAGTGCATTTTACTCGTCATTTCATGCGCTTTGAGATGCCGCTTAGTCCAATACGCTGTCTGAAATATCAGCGACGTAAATTGAACAAATGTGAGAGAATTTCGCTGAATTCTTAAATTAACCAAAATATAAAATGATCTGATCGGGTCTCTGATTGCCCTACCCTAGAAGTTTAATAGTGCATTTTACTCGCCATTTCCTGCGCTTTGATATGCCGCTTAGCACAAGTCGCTATCTGAAATAGGAGCGATGTAAATTGAACAAATGTGACAGAATTACGCTGAATTCTTATATTAACCGTAATATAAAATGATCTAATCGGGTCTCTGTTTGCCTTATCCTAGAAGTTTAATAGTGCATTTTACTCGCCATTTCATGCGCTTTGAGATGCCGCTTAGCCCAATAAGCTATCTGAAATAGGAGCGATGTAACTTGAACAAATGTGATAGAATTTCGCTGAATTCTTAAATTAACCATAATATGAAATGACCTAATCGGCTCTCTGTTTGCCCTACCCTAGAAGTTTAATAGAGCATTTTACTCGTCATTTCATGCGCTTTGAGATGCCGCCTAGCCAAGTACGCTATCTCAAATAGGAGCGACGTAAATTGAACAAATGTGATAGAATTTCTCTGAATTCTTTTATTTACCATAATGTTAAATGATCTAATCGGGTCTCTGTTCGCCCTAGCGTACAAGCTTAATAGTGCATTTTACTCGCCATTTCTTGCGCTTTGAGATGCCGCTTAGCCCAATACGCTATCTGAAATATCAGCGACGTAAATTGAACTAATGTGAGAGAATTTCGCTGAATTCTTAAATTAACCATAATATAAAATGATCTAATGGGGTCTCTGATTGCCCTACCCTAGAAGATTAACAGTGCATTTCACTCGCCATTTCATGCGCTTTGAGATGCCGCTTAGCCCGATACGCTATCTGACATAGGAGCGACGTAAATTGAACAAATGTGATAGAATTTCGCTGAATTCTTATATTAACCAAAATATAAAATGATCTAATCGGGTCTCTGATTGCCCTATCATAGAAGTTTAATAGTGCATTTTACTCGACATTTCTTGCCCTTTGAGATGCCGCTTAGTCCAATACGCTATCTGAAATATCAGCGACGTAAATTGAACAAATGTGAGAGAATTTCGCTGAATTATTATATTAACCAAAATATAAAATAATCTAATCGGGTCTCTGATTTCCCTATCATACAAGTTTAGTAGTGCATTTGACTCGCCATTTCATGCGCTTTGAGATGCCGCTTAGCCCAATACGCTATCTGAAATAGGGGCGACGTAAATTGAACAAATGTGATAGAATGACTCTGAATTCTTATATTAACCGTAATATAAAATGATCTAATCGGGTCTCTGTTTGCCTTACCCTAGAAGTTTGATAGTGCATTTTACTCGCCATTTCATGCGCTTTGAGATGCCGCTTAGCCCAATACGCTATCTGAAATAGGAGCGACGTTAATTGAACAAATGTGATAGAATTTCGCTGAATTCTTAAATTAACCATAATATAAAATGATCTAATGGGGTCTCTGATTGTCCTACCCTAGAAGATTAATAGTGCATTTCACTCGCCATTTCATGCGCTTTGAGATGCCGCTTAGCCCGATACGCTATCTGACATAGGAGCGACGTAAATTGAACAAATGTGATAGAATTTCGCTGAATTCTTATATTAACCAAAATATAAAATGATCTAATCGGGTCTCTGATTGCCCTATCATAGAAGATTAATAGTGCATTTCACTCGCCATTTCATGCGCTTTGAGATGCCGCTTAGCCCGATACGCTATCTGACATAGGAGCGACGTAAATTGAACAAATGTGATAGAATTTCGCTGAATTCTTATATTAACCTCAATGTAAAATGATCTAATCGGGTCTTTGTTCGCCCTACCCTAGAAGTTTAATAGTGCATTTCACTCGTCATTTCATGCGCTTTGAGATGCCGCTTAGCCCAATACGCTATCTGAAATATCAGCGACGTAAATTGAACAAATGTGAGAGAATTTCGCTGAATTCTGAAATTAACCATAATATAAAATGATCTTATCGGGTCTCTGTTTGCCCTACCCTAGAAGTTTAATAGTGCATTTAACTCGTCATTTCATGCGCTTTGCGATGCCGCTTAGCCCAATAAGCTATCTGAAATAGGAGCGACGTAAATTGAACAAATGTGATAGAATTTCGCTGAATTCTTATATTAACCAAAATATAAAATGATCTAGTCGGGCCTCTGATTGGCCCTATCATAGAAGTTTAATAGTGCATTTTACTCGCCATTCCACGCGCTTTAAGATGCCGCCTAGCCCAGTACGCTATCTGAAATAGGAGCGACGTATGTTGAAGAAATGTGATAGAATTTCCCTGAATTCTTATATTAACCTTAATGTAAAATTATCTAATCGGGTCTCTGTTTGCCCTACCCTAGAAGTTTAATAGTGCATTTCACTCGTCATTTCATGCGCTTTGCGATGCCGCTTAGCCCAATAAGCTATCTGAAATAGGAGCGACGTAAATTGAACAAATGTGATAGAATTTCGCTGAATTCTTATATTAACCAAAATATAAAATGACCTAGTCGGGTCTCTGATTGCCCTATCATAGAAGTTTAATAGTGCATTTTACTCGCCATTCCACGCGCTTTAAGGTGCCGCCTAGCCCAGTACGCTATCTGAAATAGGAGCGACGTAAGTTGAACAAATGTGATAGAATTTTGCTGAATTCTTAAATTAACCATAATGTAAAATGATCGAATCGGGTCTCTGATTGCCCTACCCTAGAAGTTTAATTGTTCATTTTACTCGCCATTTCTTGCGCTTTGAGATGCCGCTTAGCCCAATACGCTATCTGAAATATCAGCGACGTAAATTGAACAAATGTGAGAGAATCTCGCTGAATTCTATTAACCAAAATATAAAATGATCTAATCGGGTCTATGATTGCCCTATCATAGAAGTTTAAAAGTGCATTTTACTCGCCATTCCACGCGCTTTAAGATGCCGCCTAGCCCTGTTCGCTATCTGAAATAGGAGCGACGTAAATTGAACAAATGTGATAGAATTTCCCTGAAATCTTACAGTAAACAAAATATAAAATGTTCTAATCGGGACTCTGATTGTCCTATCACAGAATTTTAGTAGTGCATTTCACTCGTCAATCCATGCGCTTTGAGATGCCGCTTTGCCCAATACGCTATCTGAAATAGGAGCGACGTAAATTGAACAAATGTGACAGAATTACGCTGAATTCTTATATTAACCTTAATGTAAAATTATCTAATCGGGTCTCTGTTTGCCCTACCCTAGAAGTTTAATAGTGCATTTCACTCGTCATTTCATGCACTTTGCGATGCCGCTTAGCCCAATAAGCTATCTGAAATAGGAGCGACGTAAATTGAACAAATGTGATAGAATTTTGCTGAATTCTTAAATTAACCATAATGTAAAATGATCGAATCGGGTCTCTGATTGCCCTACCCTAGAAGTTTAATTGTTCATTTTACTCGCCATTTCTTGCGCTTTGAGATGCCGCTTAGTTCAATACGCTGTCTGAAATATCAGCGACGTAAATTGAACAAATGTGAGAGAATTTCGCTGAATTCTTATATTAACCAAAATATAAAATGATCTAATCGGGTCTCTGATTGCCCTATCATAGAAGTTTAATAGTGCATTTTACTCGCCATTACACACGCTTTAAGATGCCGCTTAGCCCAATACGCTATCTGAAATATCAGCGACGTAAATTGAACAAATGTGAGAGAATTTCGCTGAATTCTTAAATTAACCATAATATAAAATGATCTAATGGGGTCTCTGTTTGCCCTACCCTAGAAGTTTAATAGTGCATTTTACTCGCCATTTCCTGCGCTTTGAGATGCCGCTTAGCACAAGTCGCTATCTGAAATAGGGGCGATGTAAATTGAACAAATGTGATAGAATTTCGCTGAATTCTTATATTAACCTTAATGTAAAATGATCTAATCGCGTCTTTGTTCGCCCTACCCAAGAAGTTTAATAGTGCATTTCACTCGTCAATTCATGCGCTTTGCGATGCCGCTTAGCCCAATAAGCTATCTGAAATTGGAGCGACGTAAATTGAACAAATGTGATAGAATTTCGCTGAATTCTTATATTAACCAAAATATAAAATGATCTAATCGGGTCTCTGATTGCCCTATCATAGAAGTTTAGTAGTGCATTTTACTCGTCATTCCACGCGCTTTAAGATGCCGCCTATCCCAGTACGCTATCTGAAATAGGAGCAATGTAAATTGAACAAATGTGATAGAATTTCGCTGAATTCTTAAATTAACCATAATATAAAATGATCTAATGGGGCCTCTGTTTGCCCTACCCTAGAAGTTTAATAGAGCATTTTACTCGCCATTTCTTGCGCTTTGAGATGCCGCTTAGCCCAATACGCTATCTGAAATAGGAGCGACGTAAATTGAACAAATGTGATAGAATTTCGCTGAATTCTTATATTAACCAAAATATAAAATGATCTAATCGGGTCTCTGATTGCCCTATCATAGAAGTTTAATAGTGCATTTTACTCGCCATTACACACGCTTTAAGATGCCGCTTAGCCCAATACGCTATCTGAAATATCAGCGACGTAAATTGAACAAATGTGATAGAATTTCGCTGAATTCTTATATTAACCTTAATGTAAAATGATCTAATCGGGTCTTTGTTCGCCCTACCCAAGAAGTTTAATAGTGTAGTTCACTCGTCAATTCATGCGCTTTGCGATGCCGCTTAGCCCAATAAGCTATCTGAAATTGGAGCGACGTAAATTGAACAAATGTGATAGAATTTCGCTGAATTCTTATATTAACCAAAATATAAAATGATCTAATCGGGTCTCTGATTGCCCTATCATAGAAGTTTAATAGTGCATTTTACTCGTCATTCCACGCGCTTTAAGATGCCGCCTAGCCCAGTACGCTATCTGAAATAGGAGCAATGTAAATTGAACAAATGTGATAGAATTTCGCTGAATTCTTAAGTTAACCATAATATAAAATGATCTAATGGGGTCTCTGTTTGCCCTACCCTAGTAGTTTAATAGAGCATTTTACTCGCCATTTCTTGCGCTTGGAGATGCCGCTTAGCCCAATACGCTATCTGAAATAGGAGCGACGTAAATTGAACAAATGTGATAGAATTTTGCTGAATTCTTAAATTAACCATAATATGAAATGACCTAATCGGGTCTCTGTTTGCCCTACCCTAGAAGTTTAATAGTGCATTTTACTCGCCATTCCACGCGCTTTAAGATGCCGCCTAGCCCAGTACGCTATCTGAAATAGGAGCGACGTATGTTGAAGAAATGTGATAGAATTTCCCTGAATTCTTATATTAACCTTAATGTAAAATTATCTAATCGGGTCTCTGTTTGCCCTACCCTAGAAGTTTAATAGTGCATTTTACTCGCCATTTCTTGCGCTTTGAGATGCCGCTTAGCCCAGTACGCTATCTGAAATAGGAGCGACGTAAATTGAACAAATATGATAGAATTTTGCTGAATTCTTATATTAACCAAAATATAAAATGATCTAATCGGGTCTCTGATTGCCCTATCATAGAAGTTTGATAGTGTATTTTACTCGACATTCCACGCGCTTTAAGTTGCCGCCTAGCCCAGTACGCTATCTGAAATAGGAGCTACGTAAGTTGAACAAATGTGACAGAATTACGCTGAATTCTTATATTTACCGTAATATAAAATGATCTAATCGGGTCTCTGTTTGCCTTATCCTAGAAGTTTAATAGTGCATTTTACTCGCCATTTCATGCGCTTTGAGATGCCGCATAGCCCAATACGCTATCTGAAATAGGAGCGACGTAAATTGAACAAATGTGATAGAATTACGCTGAATTCTTATATTAACCTCAATGTAAAATGATCTAATCGGGTCTTTGTTCGCCCTACCCTAGAAGTTTAATAGTGCATTTCACTCGTCATTTCATGCGCTTTGAGATGCCGCTTAGCCCAATACGCTATCTGAAATATCAGCGACGTAAATTGAACAAATGTGAGAGAATTTCGCTGAATTCTTAAATTAACCAAAATATAAAATGATCTAATCGGGTCTCTGATTGCCCTACCCTAGAAGTTTAATAGTGCATTTTACTCGCCATTTCCTGCGCTTTGATATGCCGCTTAGCACAAGTCGCTATCTGAAATAGGAGCGATGTAAATTGAACAAATGTGACAGAATTACGCTGAATTCTTATATTAACCGTAATATAAAATGATCTAATCGGGTCTCTGTTTGCCTTATCCTAGAAGTTTAATAGTGCATTTTACTCGCCATTTCATGCGCTTTGAGATGCCGCTTAGCCCAATAAGCTATCTGAAATAGGAGCGATGTAACTTGAACAAATGTGATAGAATTTCGCTGAATTCTTAAATTAACCATAATATGAAATGACCTAATCGGGTCTCTGTTTGCCCTACCCTAGAAGTTTAATAGAGCATTTTACTCGTCATTTCATGCGCTTTGAGATGCCGCCTAGCCCAGTACGCTATCTCAAATAGGAGCGACGTAAATTGAACAAATGTGATAGAATTCCTCTGAATTCTTTTATTTACCATAATGTTAAATGATCTAATCGGGTCTCTGTTCGCCCTAGCGTACAAGCTTAATAGTGCATTTTACTCGCCATTTCTTGCGCTTTGAGATGCCGCTTAGCCCAATACGCTATCTGAAATATCAGCGACGTAAATTGAACTAATGTGATAGAATTTCGCTGAATTCTTATATTAACCAAAATATAAAATGATCTAATCGGGTCTCTGATTGCCCTATCATAGAAGTTTAATAGTGCATTTTACTCGACATTTCTTGCGCTTTGAGATGCCGCTTAGTCCAATACGCTATCTGAAATATCAGCGACGTAAATTGAACAAATGTGAGAGAATTTCGCTGAATTCTTAAATTAACCATAATATAAAATGATCTAATGGGGTCTCTGTTTGCCCTACCCTAGAAGTTTAATAGTGCATTTTACTCGCCATTTCATGCGCTTTGAGATGCCGCTTAGCACAAGTCGCTATCTGAAATAGGAGCGATGTAAATTGAACAAATGTGATAGAATTTCGCCGAATTCTTATATTAACCTTAATGTAAAATGATCTAATCGGGTCTTTGTTCGCCCTACCCAAGAAGTTTAATAGTGCATCTCACTCGTCAATTCATGCGCTTTGCGATGCCGCTTAGCCCAATAAGCTATCTGAAATAGGAACGACGTAAATTGAACAAATGTGATAGAATTTCGCTGAATTCTTAAATTAACCATAATATAAAATGATCTAATGGGGTCTCTGTTTGCCCTACCCTAGAAGTTTAATAGTGCATTTTACTCGCCATTTCATGCGCTTTGAGATGCCGCTTAGCCCAATACGCTATCTGAAATAGGAGCGACGTAAATTGAACAAATGTGATAGAATTTCGCTGAAATCTTATAATAACCAAAATATAAAATGATCTAATCGGGTCTCTGATTGCCCTATCATAGAAGATTAAGAGTGCATTTTACTGGCCATTTCATGCGCATTGAGATGCCGCTTAGCCCAATACGCTATCTGAAATAGGAACGACGTAAATTGAACAAATGTGATAGAATTTTGCTGAATTCTTAAAATAACCATAATATAAAATGATCTAATCGGGTCTCTGATTGCCCTACCCTAGAAGTTTAATAGCGCATTTTACTCGGCATATCGTGGGCTTTGAGATGCCGCTTATCCCAATACGCTATCTGAAATAGGAGCGACGTAAATTAAACAAATGTGATAAAATTTCGCTGAATTCCTATATTAACCAAAATATAAAATGATCTAATCGGGTCTCTGATTGCCCTATCATAGAAGTTTAATAGTGCATTTTACTCGCCATTCCTCGCGCTTTAAGATGCCGCCTATCCGGGTACGCTATCTGAAATAGGAGCGACGTAAATTGAACAGATGTGATAGAATTTTTCTGAATTCTTAAATTAACCATAATATGAAATGACCTAATCGGGTCTCTGTTTGCCCTACCCTAGAAGTTTAATAGTGCATTTTACTCGCCATTTCTTGCGCTTTGAGATGCCGCTTAGCCCAGTACGCTATCTGAAATAGGAGCGACGTAAATTGAACAAATATGATAGAATTTTGCTGAATTCTTAAATTAACCATAATATAAAATGATCTAATCGGGTCTCTGTTTGCCCTACCCTAGAAGTTTAATAGTGCATTTCACTCGTCATTTCATGCGCTTTGCGATGCCGCTTAGCCCAATAAGCTATCTGAAATAGGAGCGACGCAAATTGAACAAATGTGATAGAATTTCGCTGAATTCTTAAATTAACCAAAATATAAAATGATCTAATCGGGTCTCTGATTGCCCTATCATAGAAGTTTAATAGTGCATTTTACTCGCCATTCCACGCGCTTTAAGATGCCGCTTAGCCCAATACGCTATCTGACATAGGAGCGACGTAAATTGAACAAATGTGATAGAATTTCGCTGAATTCTTAAATAAACCATAATATGAAATGATCTAATCGGGTCTCTGTTTGCCCTACCCTAGAGGTTTAACAGTGCATTTTACTCGCCATTCCACGCGCTTTAAGTTGCCGCCTAGCCCAGTACGCTATCTGAAATAGGAGCTACGTAAGTTGAACAAATGTGATAGAATTTCGCTGAATTCTTATATTAACCAAAATATAAAATGATCTAATCGGGTCTCTGATTGCCCTATCATAGAAGTTTGATAGTGTATTTTACTCGACATTCCACGCGCTTTAAGTTGCCGCCTAGCCCAGTACGCTATCTGAAATAGGAGCTACGTAAGTTGAACAAATGTGACAGAATTACGCTGAATTCTTATATTTACCGTAATATAAAATGATCTAATCGGGTCTCTGTTTGCCTTATCCTAGAAGTTTAATAGTGCATTTTACTCGCCATTTCATGCGCTTTGAGATGCCGCATAGCCCAATACGCTATCTGAAATAGGAGCGACGTAAATTGAACAAATGTGATAGAATTACGCTGAATTCTTATATTAACCTCAATGTAAAATGATCTAATCGGGTCTTTGTTCGCCCTACCCTAGAAGTTTAATAGTGCATTTCACTCGTCATTTCATGCGCTTTGAGATGCCGCTTAGTCCAATACGCTGTCTGAAATATCAGCGACGTAAATTGAACAAATGTGAGAGAATTTCGCTGAATTCTAAAATTAACCAAAATATAAAATGATCTAATCGGGTCTCTGATTGCCCTGCCCTAGAAGTTTAATAGTGCATTTTACTCGCCATTTCCTGCGCTTTGATATGCCGCTTAGCACAAGTCGCTATCTGAAATAGGAGCGATGTAAATTGAACAAATGTGACAGAATTACGCTGAATTCTTATATTAACCGTAATATAAAATGATCTAATCGGGTCTCTGTTTGCCTTATCCTAGAAGTTTAATAGTGCATTTTACTCGCCATTTCATGCGCTTTGAGACGCCGCTTAGCCCAATAAGCTATCTGAAATAGGAGCGATGTAACTTGAACAAATGTGATAGAATTTCGCTGAATTCTTAAATTAACCATAATATGAAATGACCTAATCGGGTCTCTGTTTGCCCTACCCTAGAAGTTTAATAGAGCATTTTACTCGTCATTTCATGCGCTTTGAGATGCCGCCTAGCCCAGTACGCTATCTCAAATAGGAGCGACGTAAATTGAACAAATGTGATAGAATTTCTCTGAATTCTTTTATTTACCATAATGTTAAATGATCTAATCGGGTCTCTGTTCGCCCTAGCGTACAAGCTTAATAGTGCATTTTACTCGCCATTTCTTGCGCTTTGAGATACCGCTTAGCCCAATACGCTATCTGAAATATCAGCGACGTAAATTGAACTAATGTGAGAGAATTTCGCTGAATTCTTAAATTAACCATAATATAAAATGATCTAATGGGGTCTCTGATTGCCCTACCCTAGAAGATTAACAGTGCATTTCACTCGCCATTTCATGCGCTTTGACATGCCGCTTAGCCCGATACGCTATCTGACATAGGAGCGACGTAAATTGAACAAATGTGATAGAATTTCGCTGAATTCTTATATTAACCTCAATGTAAAATGATCTAATCGGGTCTTTGTTCGCCCTACCCTAGAAGTTTAATAGTGCATTTCACTCGTCATTTCATGCGCTTTCAGATGCCGCTTAGCCCAATACGCTATCTGAAATATCAGCGACGTAAATTGAACAAATGTGAGAGAATTTCGCTGAATTCTGAAATTAACCATAATATAAAATGATCTTATCGGGTCTCTGTTTGCCCTACCCTAGAAGTTTAATAGTGCATTTAACTCGTCATTTCATGCGCTTTGCGATGCCGCTTAGCCCAATAAGCTATCTGAAATAGGAGCGACGTAAATTGAACAAATGTGATAGAATTTCGCTGAATTCTTATATTAACCAAAATATAAAATGATCTAGTCGGGTCTCTGATTGCCCTATCATAGAAGTTTAATAGTGCATTTTACTCGCCATTCCACGCGCTTTAAGATGCCGCCTAGCCCAGTACGCTATCTGAAATAGGAGCGACGTATGTTGAAGAAATGTGATAGAATTTCCCTGAATTCTTGTATTAACCTTAATGTAAAATTATCTAATCGGGTCTCTGTTTGCCCTACCCTAGAAGTTTAATAGTGCATTTCACTCGTCATTTCATGCGCTTTGCGATGCCGCTTAGCCCAATAAGCTATCTGAAATAGGAGCGACGTAAATTGAACAAATGTGATAGAATTTCGCTGAATTCTTATATTAACCAAAATATAAAATGACCTAGTCGGGTCTCTGATTGCCCTATCATAGAAGTTTAATAGTGCATTTTACTCGCCATTCCACGCGCTTTAAGGTGCCGCCTAGCCCAGTACGCTATCTGAAATAGGAGCGACGTAAGTTGAACAAATGTGATAGAATTTTGCTGAATTCTTAAATTAACCATAATGTAAAATGATCGAATCGGGTCTCTGATTGCCCTACCCTAGAAGTTTAATTGTTCATTTTACTCGCCATTTCTTGCGCTTTGAGATGCCGCTTAGCCCAATACGCTATCTGAAATATCAGCGACGTAAATTGAACAAATGTGAGAGAATCTCGCTGAATTCTATTAACCAAAATATAAAATGATCTAATCGGGTCTATGATTGCCCTATCATAGAAGTTTAAAAGTGCATTTTACTCGCCATTCCACGCGCTTTAAGATGCCGCATAGCCCTGTACGCTATCTGAAATAGGAGCGACGTAAATTGAACGAATGTGATAGAATTTCGCTGAATTCTTAAATTAACCATAATATAAAATGATCTAATGGGGTCTCTGTTTGACCTACCCTAGAAGTTTAATAGTGCATTTCACTCGTCATTTCATGCGCTTTGCGATGCCGCTTAGCCCAATAAGCTATCTGAAATAGGAGCGACGTAAATTGAACAAATGTGATAGAATTTCGCTGAATTCTTAAATTAACCATAATATAAAATGATCTAATGGGGTCTCTGTTTGCCCTACCCTAGAAGTTTAATAGTGCATTTCACTCGTCATTTCATGCGCTTTGCGATGCCGCTTAGCCCAATAAGCTATCTGAAATAGGAGCGACGTAAATTGAACAAATGTGATAGAATTTCGCTGAATTCTTAAATTAACCAAAATATAAAATGACCTAGTCGGGTCTCTGATTGCCCTATCATAGAAGTTTAATAGTGCATTTTACTCGCCATTCCACGCGCTTTAAGGTGCCGCCTAGCCCAGTACGCTATCTGAAATAGGAGCGACGTAAGTTGAACAAATGTGATAGAATTTTGCTGAATTCTTAAATTAACCATAATGTAAAATGATCGAATCGGGTCTCTGATTGCCCTACCCTAGAAGTTTAATTGTTCATTTTACTCGCCATTTCTTGCGCTTTGAGATGCCGCTTAGCCCAATACGCTATCTGAAATATCAGCGACGTAAATTGAACAAATGTGAGAGAATCTCGCTGAATTCTATTAACCAAAATATAAAATGATCTAATCGGGTCTATGATTGCCCTATCATAGAAGTTTAAAAGTGCATTTTACTCGCCATTCCACGCGCTTTAAGATGCCGCATAGCCCTGTACGCTATCTGAAATAGGAGCGACGTAAATTGAACGAATGTGATAGAATTTCGCTGAATTCTTAAATTAACCATAATATAAAATGATCTAATGGGGTCTCTGTTTGACCTACCCTAGAAGTTTAATAGTGCATTTCACTCGTCATTTCATGCGCTTTGCGATGCCGCTTAGCCCAATAAGCTATCTGAAATAGGAGCGACGTAAATTGAACAAATGTGATAGAATTTCGCTGAATTCTTAAATTAACCATAATATAAAATGATCTAATGGGGTCTCTGTTTGCCCTACCCTAGAAGTTTAATAGTGCATTTCACTCGTCATTTCATGCGCTTTGCGATGCCGCTTAGCCTAATAAGCTATCTGAAATAGGAGCGACGCAAATTGAACAAATGTGATAGAATTTCGCTGAATTCTTAAATTAACCAAAATATAAAATGATCTAATCGGGTCTCTGATTGCCCTATCATATAAGTTTAATAGTGCATTTTACTCGCCATTCCACGCGCTTTAAGATGCCGCTTAGCCCAATACGCTATCTGACATAGGAGCGACGTAAATTGAACAAATGTGATAGAATTTCGCTGAATTCTTAAATAAACCATAATATGAAATGATCTAATCGGGTCTCTGTTTGCCCTACCCTAGAGGTTTAACAGTGCATTTTACTCGCCATTCCACGCGCTTTAAGTTGCCGCCTAGCCCAGTACGCTATCTGAAATAGGGTTACGTAAGTTGAACAAATGTGATAGAATTTTGCTGAATTCTTATATTAACCAAAATATTAAATGATCTAATCGGGTCTCTGATTGCCCTATCATAGAAGTTTGTTAGTGTATTTTACTCGACATTCCACGCGCTTTAAGTTGCCGCCTAGCCCAGTACGCTATCTGAAATAGGAGCTACGTAAGTTGAACAAATGTGACAGAATTACGCTGAATTCTTATATTTACCGTAATATAAAATGATCTAATCGGGTCTCTGTTTGCCTTATCCTAGAAGTTTAATAGTGCATTTTACTGGCCATTTCATGCGCATTGAGATGCCGCTTAGCCCAATACGCTATCTGATATAGGAGCGATGTAAATTGAACAAATGTGATAGAATTTCGCTGAATTCTTAAATTAACCACAATATAAAATGATCTAATCGGGTCTCTGATTGCCCTATCATAGAAGTTTAATACTGCATTTTACTCGCCATTCCGCGCGCTTTAAGTTGCCGCCTAGCCCAGTATGCTATCTGAAATAGGAGCGACGTAAATTGAACAAATGTGATAGAATTTCCCTGAAATCTTACAGTAAACAAAATATAAAATGTTCTAATCGGGACTCTGATTGTCCTATCACAGAATTTTAGTAGTGCATTTTACTCGCCCTTCCACGCGCTTTGAGATGTCGCCTAGCGCAGTACGCTATCTGAAATAGGAACGACGTAAGTTGAACAAATGTGATAGAATTACGCTGAATTCTTATATTAACGGTAATATAAAATGATCTATTCGGGTCTCTGTTCGCCCTACCCAAGAAGTTTAATAGTGCATTTCACTCGTCAATCCATGCGCTTTGAGATGCCGCTTAGCCCAATACGCTATCTGAAATAGGAGCGACGTAAATTGAACAAATGTGACAGAATTACGCTGAATTCTTATATTAACCGTAATATAAAATGATCTAATCGGGTCTCTGTTTGCCTTATCCTAGAAGTTTAATAGTGCATTTTCTCGCCATTTCATGCGCTTTGAGATGCCGCTTAGCCCAATACGCTATCAGAAATAGGAGCGACGTAAATTGAACGAATGTGATAGAATTTCGCTGAATTCTTAAATTAACCATAATATAAAATGATCTAATGGGGTCTCTGTTTGCCCTACCCTAGAAGTTTAATAGTGCATTTTACTCGCCATATCTTGCGCTTTGAGATGCCGCTTAGCCCAATACGCTATCTGAAATAGGAGCGACGTAAATTGAACAAATGTGATAGAATAACGCTGAATTCTTATATTAACCGTAATATGAAATGGTCTAATCGGGTTTCCGTTTGCCTTATCCTAGAAGTTTAATAGTGCATTTTACTGGCCATTTCATGCGCATTGAGATGCCGCTTAGCCCAATACGCTATCTGATATTGGAGCGATGTAAATTGAACAAATGTGATAGAATTTTTCTGAATTCTTAAATTAACCATAATATGAAATGACCTAATCGGGTCTCTGTTTGCCCTACCCTAGAAGTTTAATAGTGCATTTCACTCGTCATTTCATGCGCTTTGCGATGCCGCTTAGCCCAATAAGCTATCTGAAATAGGAGCGACGTAAATGGAACAAATGTGAGAGAATTTCGCTGAATTCTTAAATTAACCATAATATAAAATGATCTAATCGGGTCTCCGTTTGCCCTACCCTAGAAGTTTAATACTGCATTTCACTCGTCATTTCATGCGCTTTGCGATGCCGCTTAGCCCAATAAGCTATCTGAAATAGGAGCGACGCAAATTGAACAAATGTGATAGAATTTCGCTGAATTCTTAAATTAACCAAAATATAAAATGATCTAATCGGGTCTCTGATTGCCCTATCATAGAAGTTTAATAGTGCATTTTACTCGCCATTCCACGCGCTTTAAGATGCCGCTTAGCCCAATACGCTATCTGACATAGGAGCGACGTAAATTGAACAAATGTGATAGAATTTCGCTGAATTCTTAAATAAACCATAATATGAAATGATCTAATCGGGTCTCTGTTTGCCCTACCCTAGAGGTTTAACAGTGCATTTTACTCGCCATTCCACGCGCTTTAAGTTGCCGCCTAGCCCAGTACGCTATCTGAAATAGGAGCTACGTAAGTTGAACAAATGTAGGATAGAATTTCGCTGAATTCTTATATTAACCAAAATATAAAATGATCTAATCGGGTCTCTGATTGCCCTATCATAGAAGTTTGATAGTGTATTTTACTCGACATTCCACGCGCTTTAAGTTGCCGCCTAGCCCAGTACGCTATCTGAAATAGGAGCTACGTAAGTTGAACAAATGTGACAGAATTACGCTGAATTCTTATATTTACCGTAATATAAAATGATCTAATCGGGTCTCTGTTTGCCTTATCCTAGAAGTTTAATAGTGCATTTTACTCGCCATTTCATGCGCTTTGAGATGCCGCATAGCCCAATACGCTATCTGAAATAGGAGCGACGTAAATTGAACAAATGTGATAGAATTACGCTGAATTCTTATATTAACCTCAATGTAAAATGATCTAATCGGGTCTTTGTTCGCCCTACCCTAGAAGTTTAATAGTGCATTTCACTCGTCATTTCATGCGCTTTGAGATGCCGCTTAGTCCAATACGCTGTCTGAAATATCAGCGACGTAAATTGAACAAATGTGAGAGAATTTCGCTGAATTCTTAAATTAACCAAAATATAAAATGATCTAATCGGGTCTCTGATTGCCCTACCCTAGAAGTTTAATAGTGCATTTTACTCGCCATTTCCTGCGCTTTGAGATGCCGCTTAGCACAAGTCGCTATCTGAAATAGGAGCGATGTAAATTGAACAAATGTGACAGAATTACGCTGAATTCTTATATTAACCGTAATATAAAATGATCTAATCGGGTCTCTGTTTGCCTTATCCTAGAAGTTTAATAGTGCATTTTACTCGCCATTTCATGCGCTTTGAGATGCCGCTTAGCCCAATAAGCTATCTGAAATAGGAGCGATGTAACTTGAACAAATGTGATAGAATTTCGCTGAATTCTTAAATTAACCATAATATGAAATGACCTAATCGGGTCTCTGTTTGCCCTACCCTAGAAGTTTAATAGAGCATTTTACTCGTCATTTCATGCGCTTTGAGATGCCGCCTAGCCCAGTACGCTATCTCAAATAGGAGCGACGTAAATTGAACAAATGTGATAGAATTCCTCTGAATTCTTTTATTTACCATAATGTTAAATGATCTAATCGGGTCTCTGTTCGCCCTAGCGTACAAGCTTAATAGTGCATTTTACTCGCCATTTCTTGCGCTTTGAGATGCCGCTTAGCCCAATACGCTATCTGAAATATCAGCGACGTAAATTGAACTAATGTGATAGAATTTCGCTGAATTCTTATATTAACCAAAATATAAAATGATCTAATCGGGTCTCTGATTGCCCTATCATAGAAGTTTAATAGTGCATTTTACTCGACATTTCTTGCGCTTTGAGATGCCGCTTAGTCCAATACGCTATCTGAAATATCAGCGACGTAAATTGAACAAATGTGAGAGAATTTCGCTGAATTCTTAAATTAACCATAATATAAAATGATCTAATGGGGTCTCTGTTTGCCCTACCCTAGAAGTTTAATAGTGCATTTTACTCGCCATTTCCTGCGCTTTGCGATGCCGCTTAGCACAAGTCGCTATCTGAAATAGCAGCGATGTAAATTGAACAAATGTGATAGAATTTCGCCGAATTCTTATATTAACCTTAATGTAAAATGATCTAATCGGGTCTTTGTTCGCCCTACCCAAGAAGTTTAATAGTGCATCTCACTCGTCAATTCATGCGCTTTGCGATGCCGCTTAGCCCAATAAGCTATCTGAAATAGGAACGACGTAAATTGAACAAATGTGATAGAATTTCGCTGAATTCTTAAATTAACCATAATATAAAATGATCTAATGGGGTCTCTGTTTGCCCTACCCTAGAAGTTTAATAGTGCATTTTACTCGCCATTTCATGCGCTTTGAGATGCCGCTTAGCCCAATACGCTATCTGAAATAGGAGCGACGTAAATTGAACAAATGTGATAGAATTTCGCTGAAATCTTATAATAACCAAAATATAAAATGATCTAATCGGGTCTCTGATTGCCCTATCATAGAAGATTAAGAGTGCATTTTACTGGCCATTTCATGCGCATTGAGATGCCGCTTAGCCCAATACGCTATCTGAAATAGGAGCGACGTAAATTGAACAAATGTGATAGAATTTTGCTGAATTCTTAAAATAACCATAATATAAAATGATCTAATCGGGTCTCTGATTGCCCTACCCTAGAAGTTTAATAGCGCATTTTACTCGGCATATCGTGGGCTTTGAGATGCCGCTTATCCCAATACGCTATCTGAAATAGGAGCGACGTAAATTAAACAAATGTGATAAAATTTCGCTGAATTCCTATATTAACCAAAATATAAAATGATCTAATCGGGTCTCTGATTGCCCTATCATAGAAGTTTAATAGTGCATTTTACTCGCCATTCCTCGCGCTTTAAGATGCCGCCTATCCGGGTACGCTATCTGAAATAGGAGCGACGTAAATTGAACAGATGTGATAGAATTTTTCTGAATTCTTAAATTAACCATAATATGAAATGACCTAATCGGGTCTCTGTTTGCCCTACCCTAGAAGTTTAATAGTGCATTTTACTCGCCATTTCTTGCGCTTTGAGATGCCGCTTAGCCCAGTACGCTATCTGAAATAGGAGCGACGTAAATTGAACAAATATGATAGAATTTTGCTGAATTCTTAAATTAACCATAATATAAAATGATCTAATCGGGTCTCTGTTTGCCCTACCCTAGAAGTTTAATAGTGCATTTCACTCGTCATTTCATGCGCTTTGCGATGCCGCTTAGCCCAATAAGCTATCTGAAATAGGAGCGACGCAAATTGAACAAATGTGATAGAATTTCGCTGAATTCTTAAATTAACCAAAATATAAAATGATCTAATCGGGTCTCTGATTGCCCTATCATAGAAGTTTAATAGTGCATTTTACTCGCCATTCCACGCGCTTTAAGATGCCGCTTAGCCCAATACGCTATCTGACATAGGAGCGACGTAAATTGAACAAATGTGATAGAATTTCGCTGTATTCTTAAATAAACCATAATATGAAATGATCTAATCGGGTCTCTGTTTGCCCTACCCTAGAGGTTTAACAGTGCATTTTACTCGCCATTCCACGCGCTTTAAGTTGCCGCCTAGCCCAGTACGCTATCTGAAATAGGAGCTACGTAAGTTGAACAAATGTGATAGAATTTCGCTGAATTCTTATATTAACCAAAATATAAAATGATCTAATCGGGTCTCTGATTGCCCTATCATAGAAGTTTGATAGTGTATTTTACTCGACATTCCACGCGCTTTAAGTTGCCGCCTAGCCCAGTACGCTATCTGAAATAGGAGCTACGTAAGTTGAACAAATGTGACAGAATTACGCTGAATTCTTATACTTACCGTAATATAAAATGATCTAATCGGGTCTCTGTTTGCCTTATCCTAGAAGTTTAATAGTGCATTTTACTCGCCATTTCATGCGCTTTGAGATGCCGCATAGCCCAATACGCTATCTGAAATAGGAGCGACGTAAATTGAACAAATGTGATAGAATTACGCTGAATTCTTATATTAACCTCAATGTAAAATGATCTAATCGGGTCTTTGTTCGCCCTACCCTAGAAGTTTAATAGTGCATTTCACTCGTCATTTCATGCGCTTTGAGATGCCGCTTAGTCCAATACGCTGTCTGAAATATCAGCGACGTAAATTGAACAAATGTGAGAGAATTTCGCTGAATTCTTAAATTAACCAAAATATAAAATGATCTAATCGGGTCTCTGATTGCCCTACCCTAGAAGTTTAATAGTGCATTTTACTCGCCATTTCCTGCGCTTTGATATGCCGCTTAGCACAAGTCGCTATCTGAAATAGGAGCGATGTAAATTGAACAAATGTGACAGAATTACGCTGAATTCTTATATTAACCGTAATATAAAATGATCTAATAGGGTCTCTGTTTGCCTTATCCTAGAAGTTTAATAGTGCATTTTACTCGCCATTTCATGCGCTTTGAGATGCCGCTTAGCCCAATAAGCTATCTGAAATAGGAGCGATGTAACTTGAACAAATGTGATAGAATTTCGCTGAATTCTTAAATTAACCATAATATGAAATGACCTAATCGGGTCTCTGTTTGCCCTACCCTAGAAGTTTAATAGAGCATTTTACTCGTCATTTCATGCGCTTTGAGATGCCGCCTAGCCCAGTACGCTATCTCAAATAGGAGCGACGTAAATTGAACAAATGTGATAGAATTTCTCTGAATTCTTTTATTTACCATAATGTTAAATGATCTAATCGGGTCTCTGTTCGCCCTAGCGTACAAGCTTAATAGTGCATTTTACTCGCCATTTCTTGCGCTTTGAGATGCCGCTTAGCCCAATACGCTATCTGAAATATCAGCGACGTAAATTGAACTAATGTGAGAGAATTTCGCTGAATTCTTAAATTAACCATAATATAAAATGATCTAATGGGGTCTCTGATTGCCCTACCCTAGAAGATTAACAGTGCATTTCACTCGCCATTTCATGCGCTTTGACATGCCGCTTAGCCCGATACGCTATCTGACATAGGAGCGACGTAAATTGAACAAATGTGATAGAATTTCGCTGAATTCTTATATTAACCTCAATGTAAAATGATCTAATCGGGTCTTTGTTCGCCCTACCCTAGAAGTTTAATAGTGCATTTCACTCGTCATTTCATGCGCTTTGAGATGCCGCTTAGCCCAATACGCTATCTGAAATATCAGCGACGTAAATTGAACAAATGTGAGAGAATTTCGCTGAATTCTGAAATTAACCATAATATAAAATGATCTTATCGGGTCTCTGTTTGCCCTACCCTAGAAGTTTAATAGTGCATTTAACTCGTCATTTCATGCGCTTTGCGATGCCGCTTAGCCCAATAAGCTATCTGAAATAGGAGCGACGTAAATTGAACAAATGTGATAGAATTTCGCTGAATTCTTATATTAACCAAAATATAAAATGATCTAGTCGGGTCTCTGATTGCCCTATCATAGAAGTTTAATAGTGCATTTTACTCGCCATTCCACGCGCTTTAAGATGCCGCCTAGCCCAGTACGCTATCTGAAATAGGAGCGACGTATGTTGAAGAAATGTGATAGAATTTCCCTGAATTCTTGTATTAACCTTAATGTAAAATTATCTAATCGGGTCTCTGTTTGCCCTACCCTAGAAGTTTAATAGTGCATTTCACTCGTCATTTCATGCGCTTTGCGATGCCGCTTAGCCCAATAAGCTATCTGAAATGGGAGCGACGTAAATTGAACAAATGTGATAGAATTTCGCTGAATTCTTATATTAACCAAAATATAAAATGACCTAGTCGGGTCTCTGATTGCCCTATCATAGAAGTTTAATAGTGCATTTTACTCGCCATTCCACGCGCTTTAAGGTGCCGCCTAGCCCAGTACGCTATCTGAAATAGGAGCGACGTAAGTTGAACAAATGTGATAGAATTTTGCTGAATTCTTAAATTAACCATAATGTAAAATGATCGAATCGGGTCTCTGATTGCCCTACCCTAGAAGTTTAATTGTTCATTTTACTCGCCATTTCTTGCGCTTTGAGATGCCGCTTAGCCCAATACGCTATCTGAAATATCAGCGACGTAAATTGAACAAATGTGAGAGAATCTCGCTGAATTCTATTAACCAAAATATAAAATGATCTAATCGGGTCTATGATTGCCCTATCATAGAAGTTTAAAAGTGCATTTTACTCGCCATTCCACGCGCTTTAAGATGCCGCATAGCCCTGTACGCTATCTGAAATAGGAGCGACGTAAATTGAACGAATGTGATAGAATTTCGCTGAATTCTTAAATTAACCATAATATAAAATGATCTAATGGGGTCTCTGTTTGCCCTACCCTAGAAGTTTAATAGTGCATTTCACTCGTCATTTCATGCGCTTTGCGATGCCGCTTAGCCCAATAAGCTATCTGAAATAGGAGCGACGTAAATTGAACAATGTGATAGAATTTCGCTGAATTCTTAAATTAACCATAATATAAAATGATCTAATGGGGTCTCTGTTTGCCCTACCCTAGAAGTTTAATAGTGCATTTCACTCGTCATTTCATGCGCTTTGCGATGCCGCTTAGCCCAATAAGCTATCTGAAATAGGAGCGACGCAAATTGAACAAATGTGATAGAATTTCGCTGAATTCTTAAATTAACCAAAATATAAAATGATCTAATCGGGTCTCTGATTGCCCTATCATAGAAGTTTAATAGTGCATTTTACTCGCCATTCCACGCGCTTTAAGATGCCGCTTAGCCCAATACGCTATCTGACATAGGAGCGACGTAAATTGAACAAATGTGATAGAATTTCGCTGAATTCTTAAATAAACCATAATATGAAATGATCTAATCGGGTCTCTGTTTGCCCTACCCTAGAGGTTTAACAGTGCATTTTACTCGCCATTCCACGCGCTTTAAGTTGCCGCCTAGCCCAGTACGCTATCTGAAATAGGGTTACGTAAGTTGAACAAATGTGATAGAATTTCGCTGAATTCTTATATTAACCAAAATATTAAATGATCTAATCGGGTCTCTGATTGCCCTATCATAGA
Source organism: Macropis europaea (assembly GCA_916610135.2). Classification (NCBI taxonomy): domain Eukaryota; kingdom Metazoa; phylum Arthropoda; class Insecta; order Hymenoptera; family Melittidae; genus Macropis; species Macropis europaea. The sequence goes on along the minus strand of CAKAJE020000116.1, from coordinate 13,372 downwards.
AGTTTGTTAGTGTATTTTACTCGACATTCCACGCGCTTTAAGTTGCCGCCTAGCCCAGTACGCTATCTGAAATAGGAGCTACGTAAGTTGAACAAATGTGACAGAATTACGCTGAATTCTTATATTTACCGTAATATAAAATGATCTAATCGGGTCTCTGTTTGCCTTATCCTAGAAGTTTAATAGTGCATTTCACTGGCCATTTCATGCGCATTGAGATGCCGCTTAGCCCAATACGCTATCTGATATAGGAGCGATGTAAATTGAACAAATGTGATAGACTTTCGCTGAATTCTTAAATTAACCACAATATAAAATGATCTAATCGGGTCTCTGATTGCCCTATCATAGAAGTTTAATACTGCATTTTACTCGCCATTCCGCGCGCTTTAAGTTGCCGCCTAGCCCAGTATGCTATCTGAAATAGGAGCGACGTAAATTGAACAAATGTGATAGAATTTCCCTGAAATCTTACAGTAAACAAAATATAAAATGTTCTAATCGGGACTCTGATTGTCCTATCACAGAATTTTAGTAGTGCATTTTACTCGCCCTTCCACGCGCTTTGAGATGTCGCCTAGCCCAGTACGCTATCTGAAATAGGAACGACGTAAGTTGAACAAATGTGATAGAATTACGCTGAATTCTTATATTAACGGTAATATAAAATGATCTATTCGGGTCTCTGTTCGCCCTACCCAAGAAGTTTAATAGTGCATTTCACTCGTCAATCCATGCGCTTTGAGATGCCGCTTAGCCCAATACGCTATCTGAAATAGGAGCGACGTAAATTGAACAAATGTGACAGAATTTCGCTGAATTCTTATATTAACCGTAATATAAAATGATCTGATCGGGTCTCTGTTTGCCTTATCCTAGAAGTTTAATAGTGCATTTTACTCGCCATTTCATGCGCTTTGAGATGCCGCTTAGCCCAATAAGCTATCTGAAATAGGAGCGATGTAACTTGAACAAATGTGATAGAATTTCGCTGAATTCTTAAATTAACCATAATATGAAATGACCTAATCGGGTCTCTGTTTGCCCTACCCTAGAAGTTTAATAGAGCATTTTACTCGTCATTTCATGCGCTTTGAGATGCCGCCTAGCCCAGTACGCTATCTGAAATAGGAGCGACGTAAATTGAACAAATGTGATAGAATTTCGATGAATTCTTTTATTTACCATAATGTTAAATGATCTAATCGGGTCTCTGTTCGCCCTAGCGTACAAGCTTAATAGTGCATTTTACTCGCCATTTCTTGCGCTTTGAGATGCCGCTTAGCCCAATACGCTATCTGAAATATCAGCGACGTAAATTGAGCAAATGTGAGAGAATTTCGCTGAATTCTTAAATTAACCATAATATAAAATGATCTAATGGGGTCTCTGATTGCCCTACCCTAGAAGATTAACAGTGCATTTCACTCGCCATTTCATGCGCTTTGAGATGCCGCTTAGCCCGATACGCTATCTGACATAGGAGCGACGTAAATTGAACAAATGTGATAGAATTTCGCTGAATTCTTATATTAACCAAAATATAAAATGATCTAATCGGGTCTCTGATTGCCCTATCATAGAAGATTAATAGTGCATTTCACTCGCCATTTCATGCGCTTTGAGATGCCGCTTAGCCCGATACGCTATCTGACATAGGAGCGACGTAAATTGAACAAATGTGATAGAATTTCGCTGAATTCTTATATTAACCTCAATGTAAAATGATCTAATCGGGTCTTTGTTCGCCCTACCCTAGAAGTTTAATAGTGCATTTCTCTCGTCATTTCATGCGCTTTGAGATGCCGCTTAGCCCAATACGCTATCTGAAATATCAGCGACGTAAATTGAAGAAATGTGAGAGAATTTCGCTGAATTCTGAAATTAACCATAATATAAAATGCTCTTATCGGGTCTCTGTTTGCCCTACCCTAGAAGTTTAATAGTGCATTTTACTCGACATGTCTTGCGCTTTGAGCTGCCGCTTAGTCCAATACGCTGTCTGAAATATCAGCGACGTAAATTGAACAAATGTGAGAGAATTTCGCTGAATTCTTATATTAACCAAAATATAAAATGATCTAATCGGGTCTCTGATTGCCCTATCATAGAAGTTTAATAGTGCATTTTACTCGCCATTACACACGCTTTAAGATGCCGCTTAGCTCAATACACTATCTGAAATATAAGCGACGTAAATTGAACAAATGTGAGAGAATTTCGCTGAATTCTTAAATTAACCATAATATAAAATGATCTAATGGGGTCTCTGTTTGCCCTACCCTAGAAGTTTAATAGTGCATTTTACTCGCCATTTCCTGCGCTTTGAGATGCCGCTTAGCACAAGTCGCTATCTGAAATAGGAGCGATGTAAATTGAACAAATGTGATAGAATTTCGCTGAATTCTTATATTAACCTTAATGTAAAATGATCTAATCGGGTCTTTGTTCGCCCTACCCAAGAAGTTTAATAGTGCATTTCACTCGTCAATTCATGCGCTTTGCGATGCCGCTTAGCCCAATAAGCTATCTGAAATTGGAGCGACGTAAATTGAACAAATGTGATAGAATTTCGCTGAATTCTTATATTAACCAAAATATAAAATGATCTAATCGGGTCTCTGATTGCCCTATCACGGAAGTTTAATAGTGCATTTTACTCGCCATTACACACGCTTTAAGATGCCGCCTAGCCCAGTACGCTATCTGAAATAGGAACGACGTAAATTGAACAAATGTGATAGAATTTCGCTGAATTCTTATATTAACCGTAATATAAAATGATCTGATCGGGTCTCTGCTTGCCCCACCCTAGAAGTTTAATAGTGCATTTTACTCGCCCTTTCGTGCGCTTTGAGATGCCGCTTAGCCCAATACGCTATCTGAAATAGGAGCGACGTAAATTGAACAAATGTGATAGAATTTCGCTGGATTCTTACATTAACCAAAATATAAAATGAACTAATCGGGTGTCTGATTGCCCTATCATAGAAGTTTAATAGTGCATTTTACTCGCACATTCCGCGCGGTTTAAGTTGCCGCCTAGCCCAGTACGCTATCTGAAATAGGAGCTACGTAAATTGAACAAATGTGACAGAATTACGCTGAATTCTTATATTAACCGTAACATAAAATGATCTAATCGGGTCTCTGCTTGCCTTATCCTAGAAGTTTAATAGTGCATTTTACTCGCCATTTCATGCGCTTTGAGATGCCGCTTAGCCCAATAAGCTATCTGAAATAGGAGCGATGTAACTTGAACAAATGTGATAGAATTTCGCTGAATTCTTAAATTAACCATAATATGAAATGACCTAATCGGGTCTCTGTTTGCCCTACCCTAGAAGTTTAATAGAGCATTTTACTCGTCATTTCATGCGCTTTGAGATGCCGCCTAGCCCAGTAGGCTATCTGAAATAGGAGCGACGTAAATTGAACAAATGTGATAGAATTTCGATGAATTCTTTTATTTACCATAATGTTAAATGATCTAATCGGGTCTCTGTTCGCCCTAGCGTACAAGCTTAATAGTGCATTTTGCTCGCCATTTCTTGCGCTTTGAGATGCCGCTTAGCCCAATACGCTATCTGAAATATCAGCGACGTAAATTGAACAAATGTGAGAGAATTTCGCTGAATTCTTAAATTAACCATAATATAAAATGATCTAATGGGGTCTCTGATTGCCCTACCCTAGAAGATTAACAGTGCATTTCACTCGCCATTTCATGCGCTTTGAGATGCCGCTTAGCCCGATACGCTATCTGACATAGGAGCGACGTAAATTGAACAAATGTGATAGAATTTCGCTGAATTCTTATATTAACCAAAATATAAAATGATCTAATCGGGTCTCTGATTGCCCTATCATAGAAGTTTAATTGTGCATTGTACTCGACATTTCTTGCGCTTTGAGATGCCGCTTAGTCCAATACGCTATCTGAAATATCAGCGACGTAAATTGAACAAATGTGAGAGAATTTCGCGGAATTATTATATTAACCAAAATATAAAATAATCTAATCGGGTCACTGATTTCCCTATCATACAAGTTTAGTAGTGCATTTGACTCGCCATTTCATGCGCTTTGAGATGCCGCTTAGCCCAATACGCTATCTGAAATAGGGGCGACGTAAATTGAACAAATGTGATAGAATTACTCTGAATTCTTATATTAACCGTAATATAAAATGATCTAATCGGGTCTCTGTTTGCCTTACCCTAGAAGTTTGATAGTGCATTTTACTCGCCATTTCATGCGCTTTGAGATGCCGCTTAGCCCAATACGCTATCTGAAATAGGAGCGACGTAAATTGAACAAATGTGATAGAATTTCGCTGAATTCTTAAATTAACCATAATATAAAATGATCTAATCTGGTCTCTGATTGCCCTACCCTAGAAGATTAATAGTGCATTTCACTCGCCATTTCATGCGCTTTGAGATGCCGCTTAGCCCGATACGCTATCTGACATAGGAGCGACGTAAATTGAACAAATGTGATAGAATTTCGCTGAATTCTTATATTAACCAAAATATAAAATGATCTAATCGGGTCTCTGATTGCCCTATCATAGAAGATTAATAGTGCATTTCACTCGCCATTTCATGCGCTTTGAGATGCCGCTTAGCCCGATACGCTATCTGACATAGGAGCGACGTAAATTGAACAAATGTGATAGAATTTCGCTGAATTCTTATATTAACCTCAATGTAAAATGATCTAATCGGGTCTTTGTTCGCCCTACCCTAGAAGTTTAATAGTGCATTTCTCTCGTCATTTCATGCGCTTTGAGATGCCGCTTAGCCCAATACGCTATCTGAAATATCAGCGACGTAAATTGAACAAATGTGAGAGAATTTCGCTGAATTCTGAAATTAACCATAATATAAAATGATCTTATCGGGTCTCTGTTTGCCCTACCCTAGAAGTTTAATAGTGCATTTTACTCGACATGTCTTGCGCTTTGAGATGCCGCTTAGTCCAATACGCTGTCTGAAATATCAGCGACGTAAATTGAACAAATGTGAGAGAATTTCGCTGAATTCTTATATTAACCAAAATATAAAATGATCTAATCGGGTCTCTGATTGCCCTATCATAGAAGTTTAATAGTGCATTTTACTCGCCATTACACACGCTTTAAGATGCCGCTTAGCCCAATACACTATCTGAAATATCAGCGACGTAAATTGAACAAATGTGAGAGAATTTCGCTGAATTCTTAAATTAACCATAATATAAAATGATCTAATGGGGTGTCTGTTTGCCCTACCCTAGAAGTTTAATAGTGCATTTTACTCGCCATTTCCTGCGCTTTGAGATGCCGCTTAGCACAAGTCGCTATCTGAAATAGGAGCGATGTAAATTGAACAAATGTGATAGAATTTCCCTGAATACTTATATTAACCTTAATGTACAATGATCTAATCGGGTCTCTGTTCGCCCTACCCTAGAAGATTAATAGTGCATTTCACTCGTCATTTCATGCGCTTTGAGATGCCGCTGAGCCCAGTAAGCTATCTGAAATAGGAGCCACGTAAATTGAACGAATGTGTTAGAATTTTTCTGAATTCTTAAATAAACCATAATATGAAATGATCTAAACGGGTCTCTGTTTGCCTTACCCTAGAAGTTTAACAGTGCATTTTACTCGCTATTTCATGCGCTTTGTGATGCCGGTCAGCCCAATACGCTATCTGAAATAGGAGCGACGTAAATTGAACAAATGTGATAGAATTTCCCTGAATACTTATATTAACCTTAATGTACAATGATCAAATCGGGTCTCTCTTCGCCCTACCCTAGAAGTTTAATAGTGCATTTCACTCGTCATTTCATGCGCTTTGAGATGCCGCTTAGCCCAATATGCTATCTGAAATAGGAGCGACGTAAATTGAACAAATGTGATAGAATTTTGCCGAATTCTTAAATTAACCATAATATAAAATGATGTAATCGGCTCTCTGTTCGCCCTACCCAAGAAGTTTAATAGTGCATTTCACTCGTCATTTCACGCGCTCTGCGATGCCGCTTAGCCCAATATGCTATCTGAAATAGGAGCGACGTAAATTCAAGAAATGTGATAGAATTTCGCTGAATTCTTATATTCACCAAAATATAAAATGATCTAATCGGGTCTCTGATTGCCCTATCATAGAAGTTTAATACTGCAGTTTACTCGCCACTCCACGCGCTTTAAGATGCCGCCTAGCCCAGTACGCTATCTGAAATAGGAGCGACGTAAATTGAACAAATGTGATAGAATTTTGCTGAATTCTTAAATTAACCATAATATAAAATGATCTAATCGGGTCATTGTTTGCCCTACCCTAGAAGTTTAATAGTACATTTTACTCGCCATTTCTTGCGCTTTGAGATGCCGCTTAGCCCAATACGCTATCTGAAATATCAGCGACGTAAATTGAACAAATGTGAGAGAATCTCGCTGAATTCTTATATTAACCTTAATGAAAAATGATGTAATCGGGTCTCTGTTCGCCCTACCCTAGAAGATTACTAGTGCATTTCACACGTCATTTCATGCGCTTTGAGATGCCGCTTAGCTCAATAAGCTATCTGAAATAGGAGCGACGTAAATTGGACAAATGTGATAGAATTTTTCTGAATTCTTAAATTAACCATAATATGAAATGATCTAATCGGGTCTCTGTTTGCCCTACCCTAGAAGTTTAACAGTGCATTTTACTCGCCATTTCTTGCGCTTTGAGATGCCGCTTAGCCCAATACGCTATCTGAAATAGGAGCGACGTAAATTGAACAAACGTGATAGAATTTCCCTGAATACTTATATTAACCTTAATGTAAAATGATCTAATCGGGTCTCTGTTCGCCCTACCCTAGAAGTTTAATAGAGCATTTCACTCTCCATTTCATGCGCTTTGAGATGCCGCTTAGCCCAATACGCTATCTGCAATAGGAGCGACGTAAATAGAACAATTGTGATAGAATTTCGCTGAATTCTTATATTAACCAAAATATAAAATGATCTAATCGGCTCTCTGATTGCCGTATCATAGAAGTTTAGTAGTGCATTTTACTCGCCATTCTTCGCGTTTTAAGATGCCGCCTAGCCCAGTACGCTAGCTGAAATAGGAACGACGTAAATTGAACAAATGTGATAGAATTTCCCTGAATACTTATATTAACCTTAATATAAATTGATCTAATCGGGTCTCTGTTTGCCCTACCCTAGAAGTTTAATAGCGCATTTTACTCGCCATTTCATGCGCTTTGAGATGCCGCCTAGCCCGGTACGGTATCTGAAATAGGAGCGGCGTAAGTTGAACAAATGTGATAGAATTACGCTGAATTCTTTTATTATCCGTAATGTAAAATGATCTAATCAGGTCTCTGTTCGCCTTACCCTAGAAGTTTAATAGTGCATTTTACTCGCCATTTCATGCGCTTTGAGATGCAGCTTAGCCCAATACGCTATCTGCAATAGGATCGACGTAAATTGAACAAATGTGATAGAATTTCGCTGAATTCTTAAATTAACCATAATATAAAATGATCTAAACTGGTCTCTGTTTGCCCTACCCTAGAAGTTTAATAGTGCATTTTACTCGCCATTTCTTGCGCTTTGAGATACCGCTTAGCCCAATACGCTATCTGAAATAGGAGCAACGTAAATTGAACAAATGTGATAGAATTTCGCAGAATTCTTAAATTAACCATAATATGAAATGGTCTAATCGGGTCTCCGTTTGCCTTATCCTAGAAGTTTAATAGTGCATTTTACTGGCCATTTCATGCGCATTGAGATGCCTCTTAGCCCAATACGCTATCTGAAATAGGAGCGATGTAAATTGAACAAATGTGATAGATTTTCGCTGAATTCTTAAATTAACCATAATATAAAATGATCTAAACGGGACTCTGCTTGCCCTATCATAGAAGTTTAGTAGTGCATTTTACGCGCCCTTCCACGCGCTTTAAGATGCCGCCTAGCCCAGTACGCTATCTGAAATACGAGCAACGTAAGTTGAACAAATGTGATAGAATAACGCTGAATTCTTATATTAACCGTAATATGAAATGGTCTAATCGGGTCTCCGTTTGCCTTATCCTAGAAGTTTAATAGTGCATTTTACTGGCCATTTCATGCGCATTGAGATGCCGCTTAGCCCAATACTCTATCTGAAATAGGAGCGATGTAAATTGAACAAATGTGATAGAATTTCGCTGAATTCTTAAATTAACCATAATATAAAATGATCTAATCGGGTCTCTGATTGCCCTATCATAGAAGTTTAATAGTGCATTTTACTCGCCATTCCGCGCGCTTTAAGTTGCCGCCTAGCCCAGTATGCTATCTGAAATAGGAACGACGTAAATTGAACAAATGTGATAGAATTTTGCTGAATTCTTAAATTAACCATAATATAAAATGATCTAATCGGGTCTCTGATTGCCCTACCCTAGAAGTTTAATAGCGCATTTTACTCGGCATTTCATGCGCTTTGAGATGCCGCTTATCCCAATACGCTATCTGAAATAGGAGCGACGTAAATTAAACAAATGTGATAGAATTTCGCTGAATTCTTATATTAACCAAAATATAAAATGATCTAATCGGGTCTCTGATTGCCCTATCATAGAAGTTTAATAGTGCATTTTACTCGCCATTCCACGCGCTTTAAGTTGCCGCCTAGCCCAGTACGCTATCTGAAATAGGAGCTACGTAAGTTGAACAAATGTGACAGAATTACGCTGAATTCTTATATTAACCGTAATATAAAATGATCTAATCGGGTCTCTGTTTGCCCTACCCTAGATGTTTAATAGTGCATTTTACTCGCCATTTCTTGCGCTTTGAGATGCCGCTTAGCCCAGTACGCTATCTGAAATAGGAGCGACATAAATTGAACAAATGTGATAGAATTTTGCTGAATTCTTAAATTAACCATAATATGAAATGACCTAATCGGGTCTCTGTTTGCCCTACCCTAGAAGTTTAATAGTGCATTTTACTCGCCATTTCTTGCGCTTTGAGATGCCGGTTAGCCCAATACGCTATCTGAAATATCAGCGACGTAAATTGAACAAATGTGAGAGAATTTCGCTGAATTCTTAAATTAACCATAATATAAAATGATCTAATGTGGTCTCTGTTTGCCCTACCCTAGAAGTTTAATAGTGCATTTTACTCGCCATTTCTTGCGCTTTGAGATGCCGCATAGCCCAATACGCTATCTGAAATATCAGCGACGTAAATTGAACAAATGTGAGAGAATTTCGCTGAATTCTTAAATTAACCATAATATAAAATGATCTAATGTGGTCTCTGTTTGCCCTACCCTAGAAGTTTAATAGTGCATTTTACTCGCCATTTCTTGCGCTTTGAGATGCCGCTTAGCACAAGTCGCTATCTGAAATAGGAGCGATGTAAATTGAACAAATGTGATAGAATTTCTCTGAATTCTTATATTAACCAAAATATAAAGTGATCTAATCGGGTCTCTGATTGCCCTATCATAGAAGTTTAATAGTGCATTTTACTCGCCATTTCCTGCGCTTTGAGATGCCGCTTAGCACAAGTCGCTATCTGAAATAGGAGCGATGTAAATTGAACAAATGTGATAGAATTTCGCTGAATTCTTATATTAACCAAAATATAAAGTGATCTAATCGGGTCTCTGATTGCCCTATCATAGAAGTTTAATAGTGCATTTTACTCGCCATTTCCTGCGCTTTGAGATGCCGCTTAGCACAAGTCGCTATCTGAAATTGGAGCGACGTAAATTGAACAAATGTGATAGAATTTCGCTGAATTCTTATATTAACCAAAATATAAAATTATCTAATCGGGTCTCTGATTGCCCTATCATAGAAGTTTAATAGTGCATTTTACTCGCCATTACACACGCTTTAAGATGCCGCCTAGCCCAGTACGCTATCTGAAATAGGAACGACGTAAATTGAACAAATGTGAGAGAATTTCGCTGAATTCTTAAATTAACCATAATATAAAATGATCTAATGTGGTCTCTGTTTGCCCTACCCTAGAAGTTTAACAGTGCATTTTACTCGCCATTTCATGCGCTTTGAGATGCCGCTTAGCCCAATACGCTATCTGAAATAGGAGCGACGTAAATTGAACAAATGTGATAGAATTTCCCTGAATACTTATATTAACCTTAATGTAAAATGATCTACTCGGGTCTCTGTTCGCCGTACCCTAGAAGTGTAACAGTGCATTTCACTCGCCATTTCATATGCTTTGAGATGCCGCTTAGCCCAATACGCTATCTGAAATAGGAGCGACGTAAATAGAACAAACGTGATAGAATTTCCCTGAATACTTATATTAACCTTAATGTAAAATGATCTAATCGGGTCTCTGTTCGCCCTACCCTAGAAGATTACCAGCGCATTTCACTCGTCATTTCATGCGCTTTGAGATGCCGCTTAGCCCAATACGCTATCTGCAATAGGAGCGACGTAAATTGAACAAATGTGATAGAATTCGGCTGAATTCTTAAATTAACCATAATATAAAATGATCTAATCGGGTCTCTGTTTGCCCTACCCTAGAAGTTTAAGAGTGTCTTTCACTCGCCATTTCATGCGCTTTGAGATGCCGCTTAGCCCAATACGCTATCTGAAATAGGAGCGACGTAAATTGAACAATTGTGATAGAATTTAGCTGAATTCTTATATTAACCAAAATATAAAATGATCTAGTCGGGTCTCTGATTGCCCTATCATAGAAGTTTAATAGTGCATGTTGATCGCCATTCCACGCGCTTTAAGATGCCGCCTAACCCAGTACGCTATCTGAAATTGGAGCGACGTAAATTGAACAAATGTGATAGAATTTGGCTGAATTCTTAAATTAACCATAATATAAAATGATCTAACCGGGTCTCTGTTTGCCCTACCCTAGAAGTTTAATAGTGCATTTTACTCGCCATGTCATGCGCTTTGAGATGGCGCTTAGCCCAATACGCTATCTGAAATAGGAGCGACGCAAGTTGAACAAATGTGATAGAATTACGCTGAATTCTTATATTAACAGTAATATAAAATGATCTAATCGGGTCTCTGTTTGCCTTACCCTAGAAGTTTAATAGTGCATTTTACTCGCCATTTCATGCGCATTGAGATGCCGCTTAGCCCAGTACGCTATCTGAAATAGGAGCGACGTAAATTGAATAAATGTGATAGAATTTGGCTGAATTCTTAAATTAACCATAATATAAAATGATCTAATCGGGTCTCTGATAGCCCTACCCTAGAAGTTTAATAGTGCCTTTCACTCGTCATTTCATGCGCTTTAAGATGCCGCCTAGCCCAGTACGCTATCTGAAATAGGAGCGACGCAAGTTGAACAAATGTGATAGAATTACGCTGAATTCTTATATTAACAGTAATATAAAATGATCTAATCGGGTCTCTGTTTGCCTTACCCTAAAAGTTTAAAAGTGCATTTTACTCGCCATTTCATGCGCTTTGAGATGCCGCTTAGCCCAATACGCTATCTGAAATAGGAGCAACGTAAATTGAACAAATGTGATAGGATTTTGCTGAATTCTTATATTAACCAAAATATAAAATGATCTAATCGGGACTCTGATTGCCCTATCATAGAAGTTTATTAGTGCATTTTACTCGCCCTTCCACGCGCTTTAAGATGCCGCCTAGCCCAGTACGCTATCTGAAATAGGAGCGACGCAAGTTGAACAAATGTGATAGAATTACGCTGAATTCTCATATTAACAGTAATATAAAATGATCTAATCGGGTCTCTGTTTGCCTTACCCTAGAAGTTTAATAGTGCATTTTACTCGCCATTTCATGCGCTTTGAGATGCCGCTTAGCCCAATACGCATCTGAAGTAGGAGCGACGTAAATTGAACAAATATGATAGAATTACGCTGCATTCTTATATTAACCGTAATATAAAATGATCTAATCGGGTCTCTGTTTGCCTTACCCTAGAAGTTTAATAGTGTATTTTACTCGCCATTTCATGCGCTTTGAGATCCCGCTTAGCCTAATACGCTATCTGCAATAGGAGCGACGTAAATTGAACAAATGTGATAGACTTTCGCTGAATTCTTAAATTAACCATAATATAAAATGATCTAATCGGGTCTCTGTCTGGCCTATCATAGAAGTTTAATAGTGCATTTCACTCGTCATTTCATACGCTTTGAGATGCCGCCTAGCCCAGTACGGTGTCTGAAATAGGAGCGACGTAAGTTGAACAAATGTGATAGAATTACGCTGAATTCTTATATTAACCGTAATATAAAATGATCTAATCGGTTCTCTGTTCACCCTACCCTAGAAGTTTAAGAGTGCCTTTCACTCGTCATTTCATGCGCTTTGAGATGCCGCTTAGCCCAATACGCATCTGAAGTAGGAGCGACGTAAATTGAACAAATATGATAGAATTACGCTGCATTCTTATATTAACCGTAATATAAAATGATCTAATCGGGTCTCTGATTGCCCTATCATAGAAGTTTAATAGTGCATTTTACTTGCCATTTCATGCGCTTTGAGATGCCGCTTAGCCCAATACGCTATCTGAAATAGGAGCGATGTAAATTGAACAAATGTGATAGAATTTTGCTGAATTCGTAAATTAACCATAATATAATATGATCTAATCGGGTCTCTGTTTGCCCTACCCTATAAGTTTAATAGTGCATTTTACTCGCCATTTCATGCGCTTTGAGATGCCGCTTAGCCCAATACGCTATCTGAAATAGGAGCGACGTAAATTGAACAAATGTGATAGAATTTCCCTGAAATCTTATATTAAACAAAATATAAAATGATCTAAACGGGACTCTGATTGCCCTATCATAGAAGTTTAGTAGTGCATTTTACTCGCCCTTCCACGTGCTTTAAGATGCCGCCTAGCCCAGTACACTATCTGAAATAGGAGCGACGTATGTTGAACAAATGTGATAGAATTACGCTGCATTCTTAAATTAACCATAATATAAAATGATCTAATCGGGTCTCTGTTTTCCCTACCCTAGAAGTTTAATAGTGCATTTTACTCGCCATTTCATGCGCTTTGAGATGGCGCTTAGCCCAATACGCTATCTGAAATAGGAGCGACGTAAATTGAACAGATGTGATAGAATTTGGCTGAATTCTTAAATTAACCATAATATAAAATCATCTTATCGGGTCTCTGTTTGCCCGTCCCTAGAAGTTTAATAGTGCATTTTACTCGCCATTTCTTGCGCTTTAAGATGCCGCCGAGCCCAGTACGCTATCTGAAGTAGGAGCGACGTAAATTGAACAATTGTGATAGAATTTCGCTGAATTCTTATATTAACCAAAATATAAAATGATCTAATCGGGTCTCTGATAGGCCTATCAT
>CAKAJE020000115.1:0-63105 GCA_916610135.2 Macropis europaea | reverse complement strand
GTATTGGGCTAAGCGGCATCTCAAAGCGCATGAAATGGCGTGTAAAATGCACTATTAAGCTTCTACGCTAGGGCGAAGAGAGACCCGATTAGATCATTTAACATTATGGTTAATAAAAGAATTCAGCGAAATTCTATCACATTTGTTCAACTTACATCGCTCCTATTTCAGATAGCGTACTGGGCTGGGCGGCATCTTAAATCGCGTGGAAGGGCGAGTAAAATGCACTACTAAACTTCTATGATAGGGCAATCAGAGAGCCGATTAGATCATTTTATATTTTGGTTAATATAAGAATTCAGCGAAATTCTATCACATTTGTTCAATTTACGTCGCTCCTATTTCAGATTGCGTATTGGGCTAAGCGGCATCTCAAAGCGCATGAAATCACGAGTGAAAGGCACTATTAAACTTCTAGGGTAGGGCGAACAGAGTACCGATTAGATCATTTTACATTAAGGTTAATATAAGAATTCAGGGAAATTCTATCACGTTTGTTCGATTTACGTCGCTACTATTTCAGATAGCGTATTGGGCTAAGCGGCATCTCAAAGCGCATGAAATGGCGACTAAAATTCACTGTTAAACTTCTAGGGTAGGGCAAACAGAGACCCGATTAGATCATTTCATATTATGGTTTATTTAAGAATTCAGAAAAATTCTATCACATTTGTTCAATTTACGTCGCTCCTATTTCAGATAGCTTATTGGGCTAAGCGGCATCTCAAAGCGCATGAAATGACGAGTGAAAGGCACTATTAAACTTCTAGGATAGGGCGAACAGAGAACCGATTAGATCATTTTACATTAAGGTTAATATAAGAATTCAGGGAAATTCTATCACGTTTGTTCGATTTACGTCGCTACTATTTCAGATAGCGTATTGGGCTAAGCGGCATCTCAAAGCGCATGAAATGGCGAGTAAAATGCACTATTAAACTTCTAGGATAAGGCAAACGGAGACCCGATTAGATCATTTTATATTACGGTTAATATAAGAATTCAGCGTAATTCTATCACATTTGTTCAACTTACGTCGCTCCTATTTCAGATAGCATACTGGGCTAGGCGGCATCTTAAAGCGCGTGGAATGGCGAGTAAAATGCACTATTAAACTTCTAGGATAAGGCAAACGGAGACCCGATTAGAACATTTTATATTACGGTTAATATAAGAATTCAGCGTAATTCTATCACATTTGTTCAACTTACGTCGCTCCTATTTCAGATAGCATACTGGGCTAGGCGGCATCTTAAAGCGCGTGGAATGGCGAGTAAAATGCACTATTAAACTTCTAGGGTAGGGCAATCAGAGACCCGATTAGATCATTTTATATTTTGGTTAATATAAGAATTCAGCGTAATTCTATCACATTTGTTCAACTTACGTCGCTCCTATTTCAGATGGCGTATTGGGCTAAGCGGCATCTCAATGCGCATGAAATGGCGAGTAAAATGCACTATTAAACTTCTAGGATAAGGCAAACGGAGACCCGATTAGATCATTTTATATTACGGTTAATATAAGAATTCAGCGTAATTCTATCACATTTGTTCAACTTACGTCGCTCCTATTTCAGATAGCATACTGGGCTAGGCGGCATCTTAAAGCGCGTGGAATGGCGAGTAAAATGCACTATTAAACTTCTAGGGTAGGGCAATCAGAGACCCAATTAGGTCATTTCATATTATGGTTTATTTAAGAAATCAGCGAAACTCTATCACATTTGTTCAATTTATGTCGCTCCTATTTCAGATGGCGTATTGGGCTAAGCGGCATCTCAATGCGCATGAAATGGCGAGTAAAATGCACTATTAAACTTCTAGGATAAGGCAAACGGAGACCCGATTAGATCATTTTATATTACGGTTAATATAAGAATTCAGCGTAATTCTATCACATTTGTTCAACTTACGTCGCTCCTATTTCAGATAGCATACTGGGCTAGGCGGCATCTTAAAGCGCGTGGAATGGCGAGTAAAATGCACTATTAAACTTCTAGGGTAGGGCAATCAGAGACCCGATTAGATCATTTTATATTTTGGTTAATATAAGAATTCAGCGTAATTCTATCACATTTGTTCAACTTACGTCGCTCCTATTTCAGATGGCGTATTGGGCTAAGCGGCATCTCAATGCGCATGAAATGGCGAGTAAAATGCACTATTAAACTTCTAGGATAAGGCAAACGGAGACCCGATTAGATCATTTTATATTACGGTTAATATAAGAATTCAGCGTAATTCTATCACATTTGTTCAACTTACGTCGCTCCTATTTCAGATAGCATACTGGGCTAGGCGGCATCTTAAAGCGCGTGGAATGGCGAGTAAAATGCACTATTAAACTTCTAGGGTAGGGCAATCAGAGACCCCATTAGATCATTTTATATTATGGTTAATTTAAGAATTCAGCGAAATTGTATCACATTTGTTCAATTTACGTCGCTCCTATGTCAGATAGCGTACTGGGCTAGGCGGCATCTCAAAGCGCATGAAACGGCGAGTAAAATGCACTATTAAACTTCTAGGATAAGGCAAACAGAAACCCGATTAGATCATTTTATATTACGGTTAATATATGAATTCAGCGTAATTCTGCGACATTTGTTCAACTTACGTAGCTCCTATTTCGGATAGCGTGCTGGGCTAGGCGGCAACTTAAAGTGCGTGGAATGGCGAGTAAAATGCACTATTAAACTTCTATGATAGGGCAATCAGAGACCCGATTAGATCATTTTATATTTTGGTTAATATAAGAATTCAGCGTAATTCTGTGACATTTGTTCAACTTACGTAGCTCCTATTTCAGATAGCGTACTGGGCTAGGCGGCAACTTAAAGCGCGTGGAATGGCGAGCAAAATGCACTATTAAGCTTCTATGATAGGGCAATCAGAGACCCGCTTAGATCATTTTATATTTTGGTTAATATAAGAATGCAGCGAAATTCTATCACATTTGTTCAATTTACGTCGCTCCTATTTCAGATAGCATACTGGGCTATGCGGCATCTTAAAGCGCGTGGAATGGCGAGTAAAATGCACTATTAATCTTCTATGATATGGCAATCAGAGTTCCGAGTAGATCATTTTATATTTTGTTTACTATAACATTTCAGGGAAATTCTATCACATTTTTTCAATTTACGTCGCTCCTATTTCAGATAGCGTATTGGGCTATGCGGCATCTCAAAGCGCATGAAATGGCGAGAGAAATGCACTATTAAACTTCTTGGGTAGGGCGAACAGAGACCCGATTACAACATTTTATATTATGGTTAATTTAAGAATTCAGCAAAATTCTATCACATTTGTTCAATTTACGTCGCTCCTAATTCAGATAGCGTACTGGGCTACGCGGTATCTTAAAGCGCGTGGAATGGCGAGTAAAATGCACTATTAAACTTCTAGGATAAGGCAAACGGAGACCCGATTAGACCATTTTATATTACGGTTAATATAAGAATTCAGCGTTATTCTATCACATTTGTTCAACTTACGTCGCTCCTATTTCAGGAAGCGTACTCGGATAGGCGGCATCTCAAAGCGCGTGGAATGTCGAGTAAAATGCACTCTTGAACATCTATGATAGGGCAATCAGAGACCCGATTAGATCATTTTATATTTTGGTTAATATAAGAATTCAGCGAAATTCTATCACATTTGTTCAATTTACGTCGCTCCTATTTCAGATAGCGTATTGGGCTAAGCTGCATCTCAAAGCGCAAGAAATGGCTCGTAAAATGCACTATTAAACTTCTAGGGTAGGGCAATCAGAGACCAGATTAGATCATTTTATATTATGGTTCACTTAAGAATTCAGCAAAAGTCTATCACATTTGTTCAATTTACGTCGTTCCTATTTCAAATAGCATACTGGGCTAGGCGGCATCTTAAAGCGCGTGGAATGGCGAGTAAAATGCACTATTAAACTTCTATGATAGGGCAATCAGAGACCCGATTAGATCATTTTATATTTTGGTTAATATAAGGATTCAGCGTAATTCTATCACATTTGTTCAATTTACGTCGCTCCTATATCAGATAGCGTATTGGGCTAAGCGGCATCTCAAAGCGCATGAAATGGCGAGTAAAATGCACTATTAAACTTCTAGGGTAAGGCAAACAGAGACCCAATTAGATAATTTTATATTAAGGTTAATATAAGAATTCAGCGAAATTCTATCACATTTGTTCAATTTACGTCGCTCCTATTTCAGATAGCGTATTGGGCTAAGCGGCATCTCAAAGCGCATGAAATGACGAGAGAAATGCACTATTAAACTTCTTGGGTAGGGCGAACAGAGACCCGATTACATCATTTTATATTACGGTTAATTTAAGAATTCATCAAAATTCTATCACATTTGTTCAATTTACGTCGCTCCTATTTCAGATAGCGTGCTGGGCTACGCGGTATCTTAAAGCGCGTGGAAGGGCGAGTAAAATGCACTACTAAACTTCTATGATAGGGCAATCAGAGTCCCGTTTAGATCATTTTATATTTTCTTTAATATAAGATTTCAGGGAAATTCTATCACATTTGTTCAACTTACGTCGCTCCTATTTCAGATAGCGTACTGGGCTAGGCGGCATCTCAAAGCGGGTGGAATGGCGAGTAAAATGCACTCTTAAACATCTATGATAGGGCAATCAGAGACCCGATTAGATCATTTTATATTTTGGTTAATATGAGAATTCAGCGAAATTCTATCACATTTGTTCAATTTACGTCGTTCCTATTTCAGATAGCATACTGGGCTAGGCGGCATCTTAAAGCGCGTGGAATGGCGAGTAAAATGCACTATTAATCTTCTATGATATGGCAATCAGAGTTCCGAATAGATCATTTTATATTTTGTTTACTATAACATTTCAGGGAAATTCTATCACATTTTTTCAATTTACGTCGCTCCTATTTCAGATAGCGTATTGGGCTATGCGGCATCTCAAAGCGCATGAAATGGCGAGAGAAATGCACTATTAAACTTCTTGGGTGGGGCGAACAGAGACCCGATTACATCATGTTATATTATGGTTAATTTAAGAATTCAGCAAAATTCTATCACATTTGTTCAATTTACGTCGCTCCTAATTCAGATAGCGTACTGGGCTACGCGGTATCTTAAAGCGCGTGGAATGGCGAGTAAAATGCACTATTAAACTTCTAGGATAAGGCAAACGGAGACCCGATTAGACCATTTTATATTACGGTTAATATAAGAATTCAGCGTTATTCTATCACATTTGTTCAACTTACGTCGCTCCTATTTCAGAAAGCGTACTCGGATAGGCGGCATCTTAAAGCGCGTGGAATGGCGAGTAAAATGCACTATTAAACTTCTCGGGTAATGCAAACGGAGACCCGATTAGATCATTTTATATTACGGTTAATATAAGATTTCAGGGAAATTCTATCACATTTGTTCAATTTTCGTCGCTCCTATTTCAGATAGCTATTGGGCTAAGCGGCATCTCAAAGCGCATGAAATGACGAATAAAAAGCACTATTAAGCTTGTACGCTAGGGCGAACAGAGACCCGATTAGATCATTTAACATTATGGTAAATAAAAGAATTCAGCGAAATTCTATCACATTTGTTCAATTTACGTCGCTCCTATTTCAGATAGCGTACTGGGCTAGGCGGCATCTCCAAGCGCATGAAATGACGAGTAAAATGCTCTATTCAACTTCTAGGGTAGGGCAAACAGAGACCCGATTAGGTCATTTCATATTATGGTTAATTTAAGAATTCAGCGAAATTCTATCACATTTGTTCAAGTTACATCGCTCCTATTTCAGATAGCTTATTGGGCTAAGCGGCATCTCAAAGCGCATGAAATGGTGAGTAAAATGCACTATTAATCTCCTAGGATAAGGCAAACAGAGACCCGATTAGATCATTTTATATTACGGTTAATATAAGAATTCAGCGTAATTCTGTCACATTTGTTCAAGTTACGTAGCTCCTATTTCAGATAGCGTACTGGGCTAGGCGGCAACTTAAACCGCGTGGAATGGCGAGTAAAATGCACTATTAAACTTCTATGATAGGGCAATCAGAGACCCGATTAGTTCATTTTATATTTTGGTTAATATAAGGATCCAGCGAAATTCTATCACATTTGTTCAATTTACGTCGCTCCTATTTCAGATAGCGCATTGGGCTAAGCGGCATTTCAAAGCGCACGAAAGTGCGAGTAAAATGCACTATTAAACTTCTAGGGTGGGGCAAGCAGAGACCCGATCAGATCATTTTATATTACGGTTAATATAAGAATTCAGCGAAGTACTATGACATTTGTTCAATTTACGTCGCTCCTATTTCAGATAGCTTATTGGGCTAAGCGGCAACTCAGAGCGCATGAAAGACGAGTGAAATGCACTGTTAAACTTCTAGGGTAGGGCGAACAAAGACCCGATTAGATCATTTTACATTAAGGTTAAAATAAGAATTCAGCGAAATTCTATCACATTTGTTCAATTTACGTCGCTCCTATTTCAGATAGCGTATTGGGCTAAGCTGCATCTCAAAGCGCAAGAAATGGCTCATAAAATGCACTATGAAACTTCTAGGATAAGGCAAACAGAGACCCGATTAGATCATTTTATATTACGGTTGTAGCAGCTACGGCACTGCTACCACATCCCTGCCGTGAAAGATCGAGATATTACCCTCGCTAACTTTCTTTTCTTTAAATGCTTACGGTCTATCTTTCTTTAAAAGTGTCCGAACACAGGCGCGTCGTAGACCGGCAACGGACGACGGTTGCCGATTGCGCGACGAGTTTTTTCTGTTGTTTTCTGACCGCGCGCCGCGGTCACCATACGAGAACACGAGGCAGAACCTCTTACGACTCACCACGTGTACGACCGTGCGACGCAGACAATACCTGTTCTTATTCTGTTATATTAATTGTAAATAAATTGAGCGTGTAACGCAAATCGGAGTTATCCATTACGCACACATTCACCTCAATTATTGGTGACCCCGACGTGATCGTGACGTGATCGTGAAGTGATTGTGATCGTGATCGTGATCGTGACAAGACAATTTTTTTTTCTCTTCTCTCCATCGACTGTATTTTTTTTAAAGACTTCCGTGAACTTTTTATACAATAGTGTAATTCGCGCAGAACTGCTAAAAGTGTAAGTGATCTCTCCGCTGAAGCAGCAATACAGCCATGAACGCGGATATCCCTGCCAACGCCTCCACGAGCAGAGCGTCGATAGAAAGAGTCGCCGTTCGTATACCGGATTTTTGTCCTAGCGATCCGGAAATGTGGTTCAGCATGGTGGAAAGGAGTTTCGAGGTATCCGGAGTGACCACCGACAGCACCAGGTTCGGGTATATCCTGAGTGCCCTGGATCCACGCTACGCCACAGAGGTTCGAGACATAATAATGAACCCGCCAGCGACCGGTCAGTATGAAAAACTAAAAACCGAGCTGATCCGACGTTTGAGCGTGTCTCAAGAGCAGAAGACGCGACGCCTCCTGGAGCATGAGGAAATCGGCGATCGGAAACCTTCGCAATTTTTGAGGCATCTGCGCAGCCTAGCCGGGACGCAAGTATCTGACGCCTTATTGCGAACCCTTTGGCTAGGGAGGTTACCGACGAGCACGCAGGTAATTTTAGCCACACAGAAGGACACGGAACTGGACAAAGTGGCCGAGCTGGCGGACGCTATCACCGATACCAGGCCTCATCGCCATCAAATTGCCGAATTAGGTCCCTCGAGGCTTTATTGCAATTGAAAATGTCGCAGCTCGCTCTGTCGCTACGAGAAGAAATAGCGGCGCTTCGTCAAGAAATGCCGAGCGATCGTACCTCGCGGAGAGATAGGGAGCCTCGATCCCGTTCACGTCCTCGGAGCCGTTCTGGATCTCGATCGAGGAAGCGCACACATGGCAAGGATGGAATTTGCTGGTACCACTGGAGTTTCGGTACCGACGCAAGGGACTGCATTAAGCCGTGCACCTTCCAGGCGGGAAACATTCCGGGCAGTCGTTAACGACGGCTAGCGACCCCAGCCCGACTTTACGCCGTCTCTTCGTCATCGATCACGACACGAAGACGCAATTTTTGGTCGACACAGGCGCCGACCTCTGTGTTTTTCCACGAGCAATGATCCGAGGACGGCGCGAAAAATCATCCTACGAGCTTTCCGCAGCGAATGGCACCACCATCGCAACGTACGGGACTACGACTTTAACTCTCAATTTAGGGTTACGTCGGGTTTTCACATGGAGATTCGTAATCGCCGACGTCTCCAGGCCCATAATCGGGGTCGATTTCCTCGCTCACTTCGGACTAATGGTAGACGTTCGCAATCGCCGTCTCTTAGATCAAGTGACGTCTCTCTCGACACGAGGAATGCCTGCCCGCGAAGCCGTCCCGAGCATCAAAACAGTCTTCGGGGAATCCGCTTATCATGTTCTACTCCAGCGATTTCCCGAAATTACGAAACCGGAAGGAACACCTTCCGAACCAAAACACAGCACGATGCACCACATTCGTACTGCACCAGGTCCACCGGTTACCTGCAAACCACGGCGTCTTGCACCAGATAGGCTACAGGCAGCCGAAAAGGAATTTGAAACCATGTCGCGATTAGGAACAACCCGACCGTCGGAGAGTAGCTGGTCGTCACCTTTGCACATGGTACCCAAAAAAGGAAGTGACGAATGGAGACCATGTGGCGATTATCGTGCTCTCAACGCCAGGACCTTGCCGGACCGATATCCCGTCAGGCATATTGAAGATTTTGCACAAACTTTGCGGGGTAAGAAAATTTTTTCTACCATTGATCTCGTTCGAGCTTACAACCAAATCCCCGTTGCACCCGAAGATATTCCGAAGACAGCTATTACCACTCCTTTCGGATTATTCGAATTTCCGTTCATGTCGTTTGGGTTGCGCAACGCGGCTCAAACCTTTCAGCGCTTTATCGATGAAGCGTTGCGAGGTTTGAACTTTTGTTTCGCATACATTGACGACATACTGGTGGCTTCAACATCCGAAGAGGAACACCTTCAACACCTCAAGATAGTTTTTGAACGGCTAAAACAATACGGTATAGTGATAAATACTGCAAAATGTATCTTCGGAAGGACGGAGTTAAAATTTTTAGGCTACCTGGTGTCGGAATCAGGCACCCGACCATCCACCGAAAAGGTTGAGGCCATTTTAAAGTATCCACGGCCGACCACAGCGAAACAATTACGGCAGTTTTTAGGTATGGTAAATTTTTATAGACGTTTCATACCTAAAGCCGCACAGGTACATGCACCTCTGAACGACATGCTGGCGGACAATATAAAAGGCAGCGCACCTGTAAATTGGACACCAGACGCCACCGCAGCATTTGAAGACTCTAAAAAGGCGTTAGTAGAGGCTACTCTACTAACACACCCTGAAATCGACGCACCATTGGCCATCACATGCGACGCCTCGAATTCTGCTGTTGGCGCCGCGCTTCAACAACGCATCGGTGATAATTGGGAACCACTGGGTTTCTTTTCAAAAAAACTCAGCTCAACGGAACAGAAATACGCTACATACGACAGAGAATTACTCGCTATCTACCTCGCAGTCAAATATTTCCGTCATATGATCGAGGGAAGAACTTTCACTATCTTCACAGACCATAAACCAATCATTTACGCTTTCCAACAGAAACCAGAAAAATTCATCCCAAGACAATTTCGATATCTCAGCTTCATTAGTGAATTCTCAACGGACATCCGCCACGTAGCAGGTCGAGATAACGTTGTCGCCGATGCGTTGTCAAGAGTGGACGAAATCGAAGAGACTTTGGATTTTGAAATGCTGGCCAAATCGCAAGAAGAAGACGAGGAATTACTGACGTACTTACAAAGCAACACCGGTTTGAATTTAAAACGCATATCCATTCCTGGAAGTACACAACAAATTTACTGTGACATATCTACAGACACCGTTCGCCCTTTCCTCACAAAATCGTTTCGTCAAACTGCATTCAACGCACTACACAAAATATCGCATCCAGGAATCAACGCCACTGTCAAACTGATCACGCAAAGGTACGTTTGGCCATCGATCAAAACAGACTGCAGAAGATGGGCCCGGAACTGTATCCAATGTCAACGCTCCAAGATCACCAGGCACGTATCAGCACCCCTCGGTTCTTTTTCGCGACCATCGGCGAGGTTCGAACATGTTCATTTGGACATTGTCATCCTACCGGTCTCCGAAGGATACAGATATTGCCTTACCTGCGTGGATCGCTTTACGCGCTGGCCTGAAGCAATACCTCTCCGCGACCAGGAAGCAGCCACAGTAGCTCGAGCCTTTTACGAGGGGTGGATTGTTCGGTTTGGAACGCCGCTGAGGATCACCACGGACCAAGGTAGACAGTTTGAGTCCAATCTTTTTAAACAATTAAGTTTGTTAACAGGTAGCAGACATCTAAGAACTACGGCATATCACCCGGCGGCTAATGGGATGGTGGAAAGGTTCCACCGTCAGTTAAAGGCAGCCATACGTTGCCATGAAAATCAACGTTGGACAGAGATTCTTCCCACCACGTTGCTGGGTATTCGTTCAGCCTGGAGGGAAGATTTACAAGCAACGACAGCAGAGTTGGTGTACGGCGAACCATTGCGACTTCCTGGAGAATTCCTGTCTCCGCGTCCAGGTGAAGCTGACACTGACGCAACTTCATTTGTAAAGGAACTGCGACAACATTTCCAGGATCTGAGCCCAGTCGCAGGTTCTCACCATGGGTCACGGCGGACCTTCGTGTACAAAGACCTTGCCAGTTCCGAGCATGTTTTCGTACGACACGACGCATCGAAAGGCATTCTACAACAACCTTATGATGGACCATATCGTGTCATTAGCCGCGGACATAAAACCTTTCTAATAGACCGCCAAGGAAAACATGTCACAATTTCAATCGAGAGGTTAAAACCCGCGTATATTGTAAGTGATCATTTAACACATAAAAATTGTAATAATTCCGACACAGAACCAAATGTATCTCGCGATATTGTAACACCACAATTTACCACCCGCGCAGGTAGGCGAGTACGATTTCTCGACAGATTTCAAGCTGGATTTTCGTGATTAGGTAAATCACTGGCAGGGGGGTGATGTAGCAGCTACGGCACTGCTACCACATCCCTGCCGTGAAAGATCGAGATATTACCCTCGCTAACTTTCTTTTCTTTAAATGCTTACGGTCTATCTTTCTTTAAAAGTGTACGAACACAGGCGCGTCGTAGACCGGCAACGGACGACGGTTGCCGATTGCGCGACGAGTTTTTTCTGTTGTTTTCTGACCGCGCGCCGCGGTCACCATACGAGAACACGAGGCAGAACCTCATACGACTCACCACGTGTACGACCGTGCGACGCAGACAATACCTGTTCTTATTCTGTTATATTAATTGTAAATAAATTGAGCGTGTAACGCAAATCGGAGTTATCCATTACGCACACATTCACCTCACGGTTAATATAAGAATGCAGCGTAATTCTGTGACATTTGTTCAACTTACGTAGCTCCTATTTCAGATAGCGTGCTGGGTTAGGCGGCAACTTAAAGCGCGTGGAATGGCGAGTAAAATGCACTGTTAAACTTCTATGATAGGGCAATCAGAGACCCGATTAGATCATTTTATATTTTGGTTAATATAAGAATTCAGCGAAATTCTATCACATTTGTTCAAGTTACGTAGCTCCTATTTCAGATAGCGTACTGGGCTAGGCGGCAACTTAAACCGCGTGGAATGGCGAGTAAAATGCACTATTAAACTTCTAGGGTGGGGCAATCAGAGACCCGATAAGATCATTTTATATTACGGTTAATATAAGAATTCAGCGAAGTTCTATCACATTTGTTCAATTTACGTCACTCCTATTTCAGATAGCGTATTGGGCTCAGCGGCATCTCAAAGCGCATGAAATGGCGAGTAAAATGCACTATTAAACTTCTAGGGTAGGGCAAACAGAGACCCGATTACATCATTTTATATTACGGTTAATATAAGAATTCAGCGTAATTCTGTCACATTTGTTCAACTTACGTTGCTCCTATTTCAGATAGCGTACTGGGCTAGGCGGCAACTTAAAGCGCGTGGAATGGCGAGTAAAATGCACTACTAAACTTCTATGATAGGGCAATCAGAGATCCGATTAGATCATTTTATATTTTGGTTAATATAACATTCCAGCGAAATTCTATCACATTTGTTCAATTTACGTCGCTCCTATTTCAGATAGCGTATTGGGCTAAGCGGCATCTCACAGCGCACGAAAGGGCGAGTAAAATGCACTATTAAACTTCTAGGGTAGGGCAATCAGAGAACCGATAAGATCATTTCAAATTTTGGTTAATATAAGAATTCAGCGAAATTCTATCACATTTGTTCAATTTACGTCGCTCCTATTTCAGATAGCGTATTGTGCTAAGCGGCATTTCAAAGCGCATGGAATGGCGAGCGAAATGCACTATTAAAC
Organism: Macropis europaea; assembly: GCA_916610135.2. Classification (NCBI taxonomy): domain Eukaryota; kingdom Metazoa; phylum Arthropoda; class Insecta; order Hymenoptera; family Melittidae; genus Macropis; species Macropis europaea. The sequence continues at coordinate 50,601 of CAKAJE020000115.1, read as the reverse complement.
TTCTAGGGTAGGGCGAACAGACACCCGAATAGATCATTTTATATTACGGTTAATATAAGATTTCAGGGAAATTCTATCACATTTGTTCAATTTACGTCGCTCCTATTTCAGATAGCTACTGAGCTGAGCGGCATCTCAAAGCGCATGAAATGACGAGTGAAATGCACTATTAAACTTCTTGGGTAGGGCGAACAGAGACCCGATTACATCATTTTATATTTTGGTTAACATAAGAATTCAACGAAATTCTATCACATTTGTTCAATTTACGTCGCTCCTATTTCAGATAGCGTACTCGGATAGGCGGCATCTTAAAGCGCGTGGAATGGTGAGTAAAATGCACTATTAAACTTCTAGGGTAGGGCAATCAGAGACCCGATTAGATCATTTTATATTATGGTTAATATAAGAATTCAGCGAAATTCTATCACATTTGTTTAATTTACGTCGCTCCTATTTCAGATAGCGTATTGGGCTAAGCGGCATCTCAAAGCGCATGAAATGGCGAGTAAAATGCACTATTAAACTTCTAGGGTAGGGCAATCAGAGATCCGATTAGATCATTTTATATTTTGGTTAATATAAGAATCCAGCGAAATTCTATCACATTTGTTCAATTTACGTCGCTCCTATTTCAGATAGCGTATTGGGCTAAGCGGCATCTCAAAGCGCATGGAATGGCGAGTGAAATGCACTATTAAACTTCTAGGGTAGGGCGAACAGAGACCCGAATAGATCATTTTATATTACGGTTAATATAAGAATTCAGCGTAATTCTATCACATTTGTTCAACTAACGTCGCTCCTATTTCAGATAGCGTACTGCGCTAGGCGGCATCTTAAAGCGCGTGGAACGGCGAGTAAAATGCACTACTAAACTTCTTTGATAGGGTAATCAGAGTGCCGAATAGATCATTTTATATTTTTTTTACTATAACATTTCAGGGAAATTCTATCACATTTGTTCAATTTACGTCGCTCCTATTTCAGATAGCGTATTGGGCTAAGCGGCATCTCAAAGCGCAAGAAATGGCGAGTAAAATGCACTATTAAGCTTCTAGGGTTGGGCACATAGAGACCCGATTAGATCATTTTATATTATGGTTAATTTAAGAATTCAGCGTAATTCTGTGACATTTGTTCAACTTACGTAGCTCCTATTTCAGATAGCGTGCTGGGCTAGGCGGCAACTTAAAGCGCGTGGAATGGCGAGTAAAATGCACTGTTAAACTTCTATGATAGGGCAATCAGAGACCCGATTAGATCATTTTATATTATGGTTAATATAAGAATTCAGCGAAATTCTATCACATTTGTTCAATTTACGTCGCTCCTATTTCAGATAGCGTATTGTGCTAAGCGGCATTTCAAAGCGCATGGAATGGCGAGCGAAATGCACTATTAAACTTCTAGGGTAGGGCGAACAGACACCCGAATAGATCATTTTATATTACGGTTAATATAAGATTTCAGGGAAATTCTATCACATTTGTTCAATTTACGTCGCTCCTATTTCAGATAGCTACTGAGCTGAGCGGCATCTCAAAGCGCATGAAATGACGAGTGAAATGCACTATTAAACTTCTTGGGTAGGGCGAACAGAGACCCGATTACATCATTTTATATTTTGGTTAACATAAGAATTCAACGAAATTCTATCACATTTGTTCAATTTACGTCGCTCCTATTTCAGATAGCGTACTCGGATAGGCGGCATCTTAAAGCGCGTGGAATGGTGAGTAAAATGCACTATTAAACTTCTAGGGTAGGGCAATCAGAGACCCGATTAGATCATTTTATATTATGGTTAATATAAGAATTCAGCGAAATTCTATCACATTTGTTTAATTTACGTCGCTCCTATTTCAGATAGCGTATTGGGCTAAGCGGCATCTCAAAGCGCATGAAATGGCGAGTAAAATGCACTATTAAACTTCTAGGGTAGGGCAATCAGAGATCCGATTAGATCATTTTATATTTTGGTTAATATAAGAATCCAGCGAAATTCTATCACATTTGTTCAATTTACGTCGCTCCTATTTCAGATAGCGTATTGGGCTAAGCGGCATCTCAAAGCGCATGGAATGGCGAGTGAAATGCACTATTAAACTTCTAGGGTAGGGCGAACAGAGACCCGAATAGATCATTTTATATTACGGTTAATATAAGAATTCAGCGTAATTCTATCACATTTGTTCAACTAACGTCGCTCCTATTTCAGATAGCGTACTGCGCTAGGCGGCATCTTAAAGCGCGTGGAACGGCGAGTAAAATGCACTACTAAACTTCTATGATAGGGTAATCAGAGTTCCGAATAGATCATTTTATATTTTTTTTACTATAACATTTCAGGGAAATTCTATCACATTTGTTCAATTTACGTCGCTCCTATTTCAGATAGCGTATTGGGCTAAGCGGCATCTCAAAGCGCAAGAAATGGCGAGTAAAATGCACTATTAAGCTTCTAGGGTTGGGCACATAGAGACCCGATTAGATCATTTTATATTATGGTTAATTTAAAAATTCAGCGAAATCCTATCACATTTGTTCATTTTACGTCGCTCCTATTTCAGATAGCGTATTGGGCTAAGCGGCATCTCAAAGCGCATGAAATGGAGAGTAAAATGCACTATTAAACTTCTAGGGCATGGCGAACAGAGACCCGATTAGATCATCTTACATTAAGGTTAATATAAGTATTCAGGGAACTTCTATCACATTTGTTCAATTTACGTCGCTCCTATTTCAGACAGCTTATTGGGCTAAGCGGCATCTCAAAGCGCATGAAATGACGAGTACAATGCACAATTAAACTTCTAAGGTAGGGCAATCAGAGACCCGATTAGATCATTTTATATTATGGTTAATTTAAGAATTCAGCAAAATTCTATCACATTTGTTCAATTTACGTCGTTCCTATTTCAGATAGCATACTGGGCTAGGCGGCATCTTAAAGCGCGTGGAATGGCGAGTAAAATGCACTATTAATCTTCTATGATAGGGCAATCAGAGACCCCATTAGATCATTTTATATTTTGGTTAATATAAGAATTCAGCGTAATTCTATCACATTTGTTCAATTTACGTCGCTCCTATATCAGATAGCATATTGGGCTAAGCGGCATCTCAAAGCGCATGAAATGGCGAGTAAAATACACTATTAAACTTCTAGGGTAAGGCAAACAGAGACCCGATTAGATCATTTTATATTACGGTTAATATAAGAATTCAGCGAAATTCTATCACATTTGTTCAATTTACGTCGCTCCTATTTCAGATAGCGTATTGGGCTAAGCGGCATCTCAAAGCGCATGAAATGGAGAGTAAAATGCACTATTAAACTTCTAGGGCATGGCGAACAGAGACCCGATTAGATCATTTTACATTAAGGTTAATATAAGTATTCAGGGAACTTCTATCACATTTGTTCAATTTACGTCGCTCCTATTTCAGACAGCTTATTGGGCTAAGCGGCATCTCAAAGCGCATGAAATGACGAGTACAATGCACAATTAAACTTCTAAGGTAGGGCAATCAGAGACCCGATTAGATCATTTTATATTATGGTTAATTTAAGAATTCAGCAAAATTCTATCACATTTGTTCAATTTACGTCGTTCCTATTTCAGATAGCATACTGGGCTAGGCGGCATCTTAAAGCGCGTGGAATGGCGAGTAAAATGCACTATTAATCTTCTATGATAGGGCAATCAGAGACCCCATTAGATCATTTTATATTTTGGTTAATATAAGAATTCAGCGTAATTCTATCACATTTGTTCAATTTACGTCGCTCCTATATCAGATAGCATATTGGGCTAAGCGGCATCTCAAAGCGCATGAAATGGCGAGTAAAATACACTATTAAACTTCTAGGGTAAGGCAAACAGAGACCCGATTAGATCATTTTATATTACGGTTAATATAAGAATTCAGCGAAATTCTATCACATTTGTTCAATTTACGTCGCTCCTATTTCAGATAGCGTATTGGGCTAAGCGGCATCTCAAAGCGCATGAAATGGAGAGTAAAATGCACTATTAAACTTCTAGGGCATGGCGAACAGAGACCCGATTAGATCATTTTACATTAAGGTTAATATAAGTATTCAGGGAACTTCTATCACATTTGTTCAATTTACGTCGCTCCTATTTCAGACAGCTTATTGGGCTAAGCGGCATCTCAAAGCGCATGAAATGACGAGTACAATGCACAATTAAACTTCTAGGGTAGGGCAATCAGAGACCCGATTAGATCATTTTATATTATGGTTAATTTAAGAATTCAGCAAAATTCTATCACATTTGTTCAATTTACGTCGTTCCTATTTCAGATAGCATACTGGGCTAGGCGGCATCTTAAAGCGCGTGGAATGGCGAGTAAAATGCACTATTAATCTTCTATGATAGGGCAATCAGAGACCCCATTAGATCATTTTATATTTTGGTTAATATAAGAATGCAGCGTAATTCTATCACATTTGTTCAATTTACGTCGCTCCTATATCAGATAGCATATTGGGCTAAGCGGCATCTCAAAGCGCATGAAATGGCGAGTAAAAAACACTATTAAACTTCTAGGGTAAGGCAAACAGAGACCCGATTAGATCATTTTATATTACGGTTAATATAAGAATTCAGCGATATTCTATCACATTTGTTCAATTTACGTCGCTCCTATTTCAGATAGCGTATTGGGCTATGCGGCATCTCAAAGCGCATGAAATGACGAGAGAAATGCACTATTAAACTTCTTGGGTGGGGCGAACAGAGACCCGATTACATCATTTTATATTATGGTTAATTTAAGAATTCAGCAAAATTCTATCACATTTGTTCAATTTACGTCGCTCCTATTTCAGATAGCGTACTGGGCTACGCGGTATCTTAAAGCGCGTGGAATGGCGAGTAAAATGCACTATTAAACTTCTAGGATAAGGCAAACGGAGACCCGATTAGACCATTTTATATTATGGTTAATATAAGAATTCATCGAAATTCTATCACATTTGTTCAATTTGCGTCGCTCCTATTTCAGATAGCGTATTGGGCTAAGCTGCATCTCAAAGCGCACGAAAGGGCGAGTAAAATGCACTATTAAACTTCTAGGGTGGGGCAAGCAGAGACCCGATGAGATCATATTATATTACGGTTAATATAAGAATTCAGCGAAATTCTATCACATTTGTTCAATTTACGTCGATCCTATTTCAGATAGCTTATTGGGCTAAGCGGCATCTCAAAGCGCATGAAGTGGCGAGTAAAATGCACTATTAAACTTCTAGGGTAGGGCGAACAAAGACCCGATTAGATCATTTTACATTAAGGTTAATATAGGAATTCAGCGAAATTCTATCACATTTGTTCAATTTACATCGCTCCTATTTCAGATAGCGACTTGTGCTAAGCGGCATCTCAAAGCGCAAGAAATGGCGAGTAAAATGCACTATTAAACTTCTAGGGTAGGGCAAACAGAGACCACATTAGATCATTTTATATTATGGTTAATTTAAGAATTCAGCGAAATTCTCTCACATTGGTTCCATTTACGTCGCTGATATTTCAGATAGCGTATTGGGCTAAGCGGCATCTCAAAGCGCAAGAAATGGCGAGTAAAATGCACTGTTAAACTTCTAGGGTAGGGCAAACAGAGACCCGAATAGGTCATTTCATATTATGGTTAATATAAGAATTCAGCGAAATTCTATCACATTTGTTCAATTTACGTCGTTCCTATTTCAGATAGCGTACTGGGCTAGGCGGCATCTTAAAGCGCGTGTAATGGCGAGTAAAATGCACTATTAAACTTCTATGATAGGGCAATCAGAGACCCGATTAGATCATTTTATATTTTTGTTAATATAAGAATTCAGCGAAATTCAATCACATTTGTTCAATTTACGTCGCTCCAATTTCAGATAGCTTATTGGGCTAAGCGGCATCGCAAAGCGCATGAATTGACGAGTGAAATGCACTATTAAACTTCTTGGGTAGGGCGAACAAAGACCCGATTAGATCATTTTACATTAAGCTTAATATAAGAATTCAGCGAAATTCTATCACATTTGTTCAATTTACATCGCTCCTATTTCAGATATCGACTTGTGCTAAGCGGCATCTCAAAGCGCAGGAAATGGCGAGTAAAATGCACTATTAAACTTCTAGGGTAGGGCAAACAGAGACCCGATTAGATCATTTTATATTACGGTTAATATAAGAATTCAGCGTAATTCTGTCACATTTGTTCAACTTACGTAGCTCCTATTTCAGATAGCGTACTGGGCTAGGCGGCAACTTAAAGCGCGTGGAATGGCGAGTAAAATACACTATTAAACTTCTATGATAGGGCAATCAGAGACCCGATTAGATCATTTTATATTTTGGTTAATATAAGAATTCAGCGAAATTCTATCACATTTGTTCAATTTACGTCGCTCCTATGTCAGATAGCGTATTGGGCTAAGCGGCATGTCAAAGCGCATGAAATGGCGAGTGAAATGCACTATTAATCTTCTAGGGTAGGGCAATCAGAGACCCCATTAGATCATTTTATATTATGGTTAATTTAAGAATTCAGCGAAATTCTATCACATTTGTTCAATTTACGTCGCTCCTATGTCAGATAGCGCATTGGGCTATGCGGCATCTCGAAGCGCATGAAATGACGAGTAAAATGCACTGTTAAACTTCTAGGGAAGGGCAAACAGAGAACCGATTAGATCATTTTATATTACGGTTAATATAAGAATTCAGCGAAATTCTATCACATTTGTTCAATTTACGTCGCTCCTATTTCAGATAGCGTACTGGGCTAGGCGGCATCTTAAAGCGCGTGGAATGGCGAGTAAAATGCACTTTTAAACTTCTATGATAGGGCAATCATAGACCCGATTAGATCATTTTATATTTTGGTTAATATAAGAATTCAGCGAGATTCTCTCACATTTGTTCAATTTACGTCGCTGATATTTCAGATAGCGTATTGGGCTAAGCGGTATCTCAAAGCGCAAGAAATGGCGAGTAAAATGAACTATTAAACTTCTAGGGTAGGGCAATCAGAGACCCGATTCGATCATTTTACATTATGGTTAATTTAAGAATTCAGCAAGATTCTATCACATTTGTTCAACTTACGTCGCTCCTATTTCAGATAGCGTACTGGGCTAGGCGGCACCTTAAAGCGCGTGGAATGGCGAGTAAAATGCACTATTAAACTTCTATGATAGGGCAATCAGAGACCCGACTAGATCATTTTATATTTTGGTTAATATAAGAATTCAGCGAAATTCTATCACATTTGTTCAATTTACGTCGCTCCTATTTCAGATAGCTTATTGGGCTAAGCGGCATCGCAAAGCGCATTAAATGACGAGTGCAATGCACTACTAAACTTCTAGGGTAGGGCAAACAGAGACCCGATTAGATCATTTTACATTAAGGTTAATATAAGAATTCAGCGAAATTGTATCACATTTGTTCAATTTACGTCGCTCCTATGTCAGATAGCGTACTGGGCTAGGCGGCATCTCAAAGCGCATGAAACGGCGAGTAAAATGCACTATTAGACTTCTAGGATAAGGCAAACAGAGACCCGATTAGATCATTTTATATTACGGTAAATATAAGAATTCAGCGTAATTCTGTCACATTTGTTCAACTTACGTAGCTCCTATTTCAGATAGCGTGCTGGGCTAGGCGGCAACTTAAAGCGCGTGGAATGTCGAGTAAAATACACTATCAAACTTCTATGATAGGGCAATCAGAGACCCGATTAGATCATTTTATATTTTGGTTAATATAAGAATTCAGCGAAATTCTATCACATTTGTTCAATTTACGTCGCTCCTATTTCAGATAGCGTATTGGGCTAAGCGGCATCTCAAAGCGCAAGAAATGGCGAGTAAAATGCACTGTTAAACCTCTAGGGTAGGGCAAACAGAGACCCGATTAGATCATTTCATATTATGGTTTATTTAAGAATTCAGAAAAATTCTATCACATTTGTCCAATTTACGTCGCTCCTATTTCAGATAGCTTATTGAGCTAAGCGGCATCTCAAAGCGCATGAAATGACGTGTGAAATGCACTAGTAATCTTCTAGGGTAGGGCGAACAGAGACCCGATTAGATCATTTTACATTAAGGTTAATATAAGAATTCAGCGAGATTCTCTCACATTTGTTCAATTTACGTCGCTGATATTTCATATAGCGTATTGGGCTAAGCGGCATCTCAAAGCGCAAGAAATGGCGAGTAAAATGTACTATTAAACTTCTAGGGTAGGGCAAACAGAGACCCGATTAGATCATTTTATATTATGGTTAATTTAAGAATTCAGCGAAATTCTATCACATTTGTTCAATTTACGTCGCTCATGTTGCAGATAGCGTATTGGGCTAAGCGGCATCTCAAAGCGCATGAAATGGCGAGTAAAACGCCCTATTAAACTTCTAGGGTAAGGCAAACCGAGACCCGATTAGATCATTTAATATTACGGTTAATATAAGAATTCAGAGTAATTATATCACATTTGTTCAACATACGTCGCTCCTATTTCAGATAGCGTACTGGGCTAGGCGGCATCTTAAAGCGCGTGGAATGGCGAGTAAAATGCACTATTAAACTTCTATGATCGGGCAATCAGAGACCCGATTAGATCATTTTATATTTTGGTTAATTTAAGAATTCAGCAAAATTCTATCACATTTGTTCAATTTACGTCGCTCCTATTTCAGATAGCGTACTGGGCTAAGCGGCATCTCACAGCGCACGAAAGGGCGAGTAAAATGCACTTTTAAACTTCTAGGGTAGGGCAAACAGAGACCCGATTAGATCATTTTATATTATGGTTAATTTAAGAATTCAGCAAAATTCTATCACATTTGTTCAATTTACGTCGCTCCTATTTCAGATAGCGTACTGGGCTAAGCGGCATCTCACAGCGCACGAAAGGGCGAGTAAAATGCACTATTAAAATTCTAGGGTAGGGCAATCAGAGACCCGATAAGATCATTTCAAATTTTGGTTAATATAAGAATTCAGCGAAATTCTATCACATTTGTTCAATTTACGTCGCTCCTATTTCAGATAGCGTATTGTGCTAAGCGGCATTTCAAAGCGCATGGAATGGCGAGCGAAATGCACTATTAAACTTCTAGGGTAGGGCGAACAGACACCCGAATAGATCATTTTATATTACGGTTAATATAAGATTTCAGGGAAATTCTATCACATTTGTTCAATTTACGTCGCTCCTATTTCAGATAGCTACTGAGCTGAGCGGCATCTCAAAGCGCATGAAATGACGAGTGAAATGCACTATTAAACTTCTTGGGTAGGGCGAACAGAGACCCGATTACATCATTTTATATTTTGGTTAACATAAGAATTCAGCGAAATTCTATCACATTTGTTCAATTTACGTCGCTCCTATTTCAGATAGCGTACTCGGATAGGCGGCATCTTAAAGCGCGTGGAATGGTGAGTAAAATGCACTATTAAACTTCTAGGGTAGGGCAATCAGAGACCCGATTAGATCATTTTATATTATGGTTAATATAAGAATTCAGCGAAATTCTATCACATTTGTTTAATTTACGTCGTTCCTATTTCAGATAGCGTATTGGGCTAAGCGGCATCTCAAAGCGCATGAAATGGCGAGTAAAATGCACTATTAAACTTCTAGGGTAGGGCAATCAGAGATCCGATTAGATCATTTTATATTTTGGTTAATATAAGAATCCAGCGAAATTCTATCACATTTGTTCAATTTACGTCGCTCCTATTTCAGATAGCGTATTGGGCTAAGCGGCATCTCAAAGCGCATGGAATGGCGAGTGAAATGCACTATTAAACTTCTAGGGTAGGGCGAACAGAGACCCGAATAGATCATTTTATATTACGGTTAATATAAGAATTCAGCGTAATTCTATCACATTTGTTCACCTAACGTCGCTCCTATTTCAGATAGCGTACTGCGCTAGGCGGCATCTTAAAGCGCGTGGAACGGCGAGTAAAATGCACTACTAAACTTCTATGATAGGGTAATCAGAGTTCCGAATAGATCATTTTATATTTTTTTTACTATAACGTTTCAGGGAAATTCTATCACATTTGTTCAATTTACGTCGCTCCTATTTCAGATAGCGTACTGGGCTAAGCGGCATCTCAAAGCGCAAGAAATGGCGAGTAAAATGCACTATTAAACTTCTAGGGTAGGGCAAACAGAGACCCGATTACATCATTTTATATTACGGTTAATATAAGAATTCAGCGTAATTCTGTCACATTTGTTCAACTTACGTAGCTCCTATTTCAGATAGCGTATTGGGCTAAGCGGCATCTTAAAGCGCGTGGAATGGCGAGTAAAATTCACTATTAAACTTCTATGATAGGGCAATCAGAGACCCGATTAGATCATTTTATATTTTGGTTAATATAAGAATTCAGCGAAATTCTATCACATTTGTTCAACATACGTCGCTCCTATTTCAGATAGCGTACTGGGCTAGGCGGCATCTTAAAGCGCGTGGAATGGCGAGTAAAATGCACTATTAAACTTCTAAGATCGGGCAATCAGAGACCCGATTAGATCATTTTATATTTTGGTTAATATAAGAATTCAGCGAAATTCTATCACATTTGTTCAATTTGCGTCGCTCCTATTTCAGATAGCTTATTGGGCTAAGCGGCATCGCAAAGCGCATGAAATGACGAGTGAAATGCACTATTAAACTTCTAGGGTAGGGCAAACAGAGACCCGATTAGATCATTTTATATTATGGTTAATTTAAGAATTCAGCAAAATTCTATCACATTTGTTCAATTTACGTCGCTCCTATTTCAGATAGCGTACTGGGCTAAGCGGCATCTCAAAGCGCAAGAAATGGCGAGTAAAATGCACTATTAAACTTCTAGGGTAGGGCAAACAGAGACCCGATTACATCATTTTATATTACGGTTAATATAAGAATTCAGCGTAATTCTGTCACATTTGTTCAACTTACGTAGCTCCTATTTCAGATAGCGTATTGGGCTAAGCGGCATCTTAAAGCGCGTGGAATGGCGAGTAAAATTCACTATTAAACTTCTATGATAGGGCAATCAGAGACCCGATTAGATCATTTTATATTTTGGTTAATATAAGAATTCAGCGAAATTCTATCACATTTGTTCAATTTACGTCGCTCCTATTTCAGATAGCTTATTGGGCTAAGCGGCATCGCAAAGCGCATGAAATGACGAGTGAAATGCACTATTAAACTTCTAGGGTAGGGCAAACAGAGACCCGATTAAATCATTTTACATTAAGGTTAATATAAGAATTCAGGGAAATTCTATCACATTTGTTCAACATACGTCGCTCCTATTTCAGATAGCGTACTGGGCTAAGCGGCATCTTAAAGCGCGTGGAATGGCGAGTAAAATGCACTATTAAACTTCTATGATAGGGCAATCAGAGACCCGATTAGATCATTTTATATTTTGGTTAATATAAGAATTCAGCGAAATTCTATCACATTTGTTCAATTTGCGTTGCTCCTATTTCAGATAGCTTATTGGGCTAAGCGTCACCTCAAAGCGCATGAAATGGCGAGTGAAATGCACTATTAATCTTCTAGGGTAGGGCAATCAGAGACCCCATTAGATCATTTTATATTATGGTTAATTTAAGAATTCAGCGAAATTCTATCACATTTGTTCAATTTACGTCGCTCCGATTTCAGATAGCGTATTGGGCTAAGCGGCATCTCAAAGCGCATGAAATGACGAGAGAAATGCACTATTAAAGTTCTTGGGTAGGGCAAACAGAGACCCGATTATATCATTTTATATTATGGTTAATTTAAGAATTCAGCAAAATTCTATCACATTTGTTCACCTTACGTAGCCCCTATTTCAGATAGCGTACTGGGCTAGGCGGCAACTTAAAGCGCGTGGAATGGCGAGTAAAATGCACTATTAAACTTCTATGATAGGGCAATCAGAGACCTGATTCGATCATTTTATATTTTGGTTAATATAAGAATTCAGGGAAATTCTATCACATTTGTTCAATTTACGTCGCTCCTATTTCAGATAGCGTATTGGGCTAAGCGGAATCTCAAAGCGCATGGAATGTCGAATAAAATGCACTATTAAACTTCTAGGCTAGGGCGAACAGAGAGCTGATTAAATCATTTTACATTATGCTTAATAAAAGATTTCAGCGAAATTCTATCACATTTGTACAATTTACGTCGCTCCTATTTCAGATAGCGTATTGAGCTAAGCGGCATCTCAATGCGCATGAAATGGCGAGTAAAATGCACTATTGAACTTCTATGATAGGGCAATCAGAGACCTGATTAGATCATTTTATATTTTGGTTAATATAAGAATTCAGCGAAATTGCATCACTTTTTTTTAATTTACGTCGCTCCTATTTCAGATAGCGTAATGGGCTAAGCGGTATCTCAAAGCGCATGAAATGACGAGTGAAATGCACTATTAGGCTTCTATGGTAGGGCGAACAGAGACCCGATAAGATCATTTTACATTAAGGTTAATATAAGAATTCAGGGAAATTCTATCACATTTGTTCCATTTACGTCGCTCCTATTTCAGATAGCGTATTGGGCTAAGCGGCATCTTAAAGCGCGTGGAATGGCGAGTAAAATGCACTACTAAACTTCTAGGGTAGGGCAAACAGAGACCCGATTAGATCATTTTATATTACGGTTAATATAAGAATGCAGCGTAATTCTATCACATTTGCTCAACTTTCGTCGCTCCTATTTCAGATAGCGTACAGGGCTAGGCGGCATCTTAAAGCGCGTGGAAGGGTGAGTAAAATGCACTACTAATCTTCCACGATAGGGCAATCAGAGACCCGATTAGATCATTTTATATTTTGTTTTATATAAGATTTCAGGGAAATTCTGTCACATTTGTTCAATTTACGTCGCTCCTATTTCAGATAGCTTATTGGGCTTAGCGGCATCTGAAAGCGCATGAAATGGCGAGTAAAATGCACTATTAAACTTCTAGGGTAGGGCAAGCAGAGACCCGATTAGATCATTTTATATTATGGTTAATGTAATAATTCACCGAAATTCTATCACATTTGTTCAATTTACGTCGCTCCTATTTCAGATAGCGTATTGGGCTTAGCGGCATCTCAAAGCCCATGAAATGGCGATTAAAATGCACTATTTAACTTCTAGGGTAAGGCAAACAGATACCCGATTAGATCATTTTATATTACGGTTAATATAAGAATTCAGTGTAATTCTATCACATTTGTTCAATTTACGTCGCTCCTATTAAAGATAACGTATTAGGCTAAGCGGCATCTGAAAGCGCATGAAATGGCGAGTAAAATGCACTATTAAACTTCTAGGGTAGGGCAAACATAGACCCGATTAGTCCATTTTATATTATGATTAATTTAAGAAGTCAGCAAAATTCTATCACATTTGTTCAATTTACGTCGTTCCTCTTTCAGATAGCGTACTGGGCTAGGCGGCATCTTAAAGCGCGTGGAAAGGCGAGTAAAATGCACTATTAAACTTCTATGATAGGGCAATCAGAGACCCGACTAGATCATTTTATATTTTGTTTAATATAAGATTTCAGGGAAATTCTGTCACATTTGTTCAATTTACGTCGCTCCTATTTCAGATAGCTTATTGGGCTTAGCGGCATCTGAAAGCGCATGAAATGGCGAGTAAAATGCACTATTAAACTTCTAGGGTAGGGCAAACATAGACCCGATTAGTCCATTTTATATTATGGTTAATTTAAGAATTCACCGAAATTCTGTCACATTTGTTCAATTTACGTCGCTCCTATTTCAGATAGCGTATTGGGCTAAGAGGCATCTCAAAGCCCATAAAATGGCGATTAAAATGCACCATTAAACTTCTAGGGTAAGGCAAACAGATACCCGATTAGATCATTTTATATTACGGTTAATATAAGAATTCAGCGTAATTCTATCACATTTGTTCAACTTACGTCGCTCCTCTTTCAGATAGCGTACTGGGCTAGGCGGCATCTTAAAGCGCGTGGAATGGCGAGTAAAATGCACTATCAAACTTCTATGATAGGGCAATCAGAGACCCGATTAGATCATTTTATATTTTGGTTAATATAAGAATTCAGCGAAATTCTATCACATTTGTTCAATTTACGTCGCACCTATGTCAGATAGCGTATTGGGCTGAGCGGCATCTCAAAGCGCATAAAATGGCGAGTAAAATGCACTATTAAACTTCAAGGGTAGGGCAAACAGAGACCCGATTAGATCATTTTATATTATGGTTAATTTAAGAATTCAGCAAAATTCTATCACATTTGTTCAATTTACGTCGTTCCTATTTCAGATAGCGTACTGGGCTAGGCGGCATCTTAAAGCGCGTGGAAAGGCGAGTAAAATGCACTATTAAACTTCTATGATAGGGCAATCAGAGACCCGATTAGATCATTTTATATTTTGTTTAATATAAGATTTCAGGGAAATTCTGTCACATTTGTTCAATTTTCGTCGCTCCTATTTCAGATAGCTTATTGGGCTTAGCGGCATCTGAAAGCGCATGAAATGGCGAGTAAAATGCACTATTAAACTTCTAGGGTAGGGCAAACAAAGACCCGATTAAATCATTTTATATTATGGTTAATTTAAGAATTCAGCGAAATTCTATCACACTTGTTCAATTTACGTCGCTCCTATGTCAGATAGCGTATTGGGCTATGCGGCATCTCGAAGCGCATGAAATGACGAGTAAAATTCACTGTTAAACTTCTAGGGAAGGGCAAACAGAGACCCGATTAGATCATTTTATATTACGGTTAATATAAGAATTCAGCGGAATTCTATCACATTTGTTCAATTTACGTCGCTCCTATTTCAGATAGCGTACTGGGCTAGGCGGCATCTTAAAGCGCGTGGAATGGCGTGTAAAATGCACTTTTATACTTCTATGATAGGGCAATCATAGACCCGATTAGATCATTTTATATTTTGGTTAATATAAGAATTCAGCGAGATTCTCTCACATTTGTTCAATTTACGTCGCTGATATTTCAGATAGCGTATTGGGCTAAGCGGCATCTCAAAGCGCAAGAAATGGCGAGTAAAATGCACTATTAAACTTCTAGGGTAGGGCAAACAGAGACCCGATTACATCATTTTATATTACGGTTAATATAAGAATTCAGCGTAATTCTGTCACATTTGTTCAACTTACGTAGCTCCTATTTCAGATAGCGTATTGGGCTAAGCGGCATCTTAAAGCGCGTGGAATGGCGAGTAAAATTCACTATTAAACTTCTATGATAGGGCAATCAGAGACCCGATTAGATCATTTTATATTTTGGTTAATATAAGAATTCAGCGAAATTCTATCACATTTGTTCAATTTACGTCGCTCCTATTTCAGATAGCTTATTGGGCTAAGCGGCATCGCAAAGCGCATGAAATGTCGAGTGAAATGCACTATTAAACTTCTAGGGTAGGGCAAACAGAGACCCGATTAGATCATTTTACATTAAGGTTAATATAAGAATTCAGGGAAATTCTATCACATTTGTTCAACATACGTCGCTCCTATTTCAGATAGCGTACTGGGCTAAGCGGCATCTTAAAGCGCGTGGAATGGCGAGTAAAATGCACTATTAAACTTCTATGATAGGGCAATCAGAGACCCGATTAGATCATTTTATATTTTGGTTAATATAAGAATTCAGCGAAATTCTATCACATTTGTTCAATTTGCGTCGCTCCTATTTCAGATAGCTTATTGGGCTAAGCGTCACCTCAAAGCGCATGAAATGGCGAGTGAAATGCACTATTAATCTTCTAGGGTAGGGCAATCAGAGACCCCATTAGATCATTTTATATTATGGTTAATTTAAGAATTCAGCGAAATTCTATCACATTTGTTCAATTTACGTCGCTCCTATTTCAGATAGCGTATTGGGCTAAGCGGCATCTCAAAGCGCATGAAATGACGAGAGAAATGCACTATTAAAGTTCTTGGGTAGGGCAAACAGAGACCCGATTATATCATTTTATATTATGGTTAATTTAAGAATTCAGCAAAATTCTATCACATTTGTTCAACTTACGTAGCTCCTATTTCAGATAGCGTACTGGGCTAGGCGGCAACTTAAAGCGCGTGGAATGGCGAGTAAAATGCACTATTAAACTTCTATGATAGGGCAATCAGAGACCCGATTAGATCATTTTATATTTTGGTTAATATAAGAATTCAGCGAAATTCTATCACATTTGTTCAATTTACGTCGCTCCTATGTCAGATAGCGTATCGGGCTAAGCGGCATCTCAAAGCGCATGAAATGGCGAGTGAAATGCACTATTAATCTTCTAGGCTAGGGCAATCAGAGACCCCATTAGATCATTTTATATTATGGTTAATTTATGAATTCAGCGAAATTCTATCACATTTGTTCAATTTACGTCGCTCCTATTTCAGATAGCGTATTGGGCTAAGCGGCATCTCAAAGCGCATCAAATGGCGAGTAAAATGCACTATTAAACTTCTAGGGTAAGGCAAACAGAGACCCGATTAGATCATTTTATATTACGGTTAATATAAAAATTCAGAGTAATTCTATCACATTTGTTCAATTTACATCGCCCCTATTTCAGATAGCGTATTGGGCTAAGCGGCATCTCAAAGCGCATGAAATGGCGAGTCAAATGCACTACTAAACTTCTATGATAGGGAAATCAGAGACCCGATTAGATTATTTTATATTTTGGTTAATATAATAATTCAGCGAAATTCTCTCACATTTGTTCAATTTACGTCGCTGATATTTCAGATAGCGTATTGGACTAAGCGGCATCTCAAAGCGCAAGAAATGTCGAGTAAAATGCACTATTAAACTTCTATGATAGGGCAATCAGAGACCCGATTAGATCATTTTATATTTTGGTTAATATAAGAATTCAGCGAAATTCTATCACATTTGTTCAACATACGTCGCTCCTATTTCAGATGGCGTACTGGGCTAGGCGGCATCTTAAAGCGCGTGGAATGGCGAGTAAAATGCACTATTAAACTTCTATGATAGGGCAATCAGAGACCCGATTAGATCATTTTATATTTTGGTTAATATAAGAATTCAGCGAAATTCTATCACATTTGTTCAATATGCGTCGCTCCTATTTCAGATAGCTTATTGGGATAAGCGGCATCGCAAAGCGCATGAAATGACGAGTGAAATGCACTATTAAACTTCTAGGGTAGGGCAAACAGAGACCCGATTAGATCATTTTATATTATGGTTAATTTAAGAATTCAGCAAAATTCTATCACATTTGTTCAATTTACGTCGCTCCTATTTCAGATAGCGTACTGGGCTAAGCGGCATCTCAAAGCGCAAGAAATGGCGAGTAAAATGCACTATTAAACTTCTAGGGTAGGGCAAACAGAGACCCGATTAGATCATTTTATATTACGGTTAATATAAGAATTCAGCGTAATTCTGTCACATTTGTTCAACTTACGTAGCTCCTATTTCAGATAGCGTATTGGGCTAAGCGGCATCTCAAAGCGCATGAAATGGCGAGTCAAATGCACTGTTAAACTTCTATGATAGGGCAATCAGAGACCCGATTAGATCATTTTATATTTTGGTTAATATAAGAATTCAGCGAAATTCTATCACATTTGTTCAATTTACGTCGCTCCTATGTCAGATAGCGTATCGGGCTAAGCGGCATCTCAAAGCGCATGAAATGGCGAGTGAAATGCACTATTAATCTTCTAGGGTAGGGCAAACAGAGACCCGATTAGATCATTTTATATTATGGTTAATTTAAGAATTCAGAAAAATTCTATCACATTTGTTCAATTTACGTCGTTCCTATTTCAGATAGCGTATTGGGCTAAGCGTCACCTCAAAGCGCATGAAATGGCGAGTGAAATGCACTATTAATCTTCTAGGGTAGGGCAAACAGAGACCCGATAAGATCATTTTATATTATGGTTAATTTAAGAATTCAGCGAAATTCTCTCACATTTGTTCAATTTACGTCGCTGATATTTCAGATAGCGTATTGGGCCAAGCGGCATCTCAAAGCGCGAGAAATGGCGAGTAAAATGCACTATTAAACTTCTAGGGTAGGGCAAACAGAGACCCGATTAGATCATTTTATATTTTGGTTAATATAAGAATTCAGCGAAATTCTATCACATTTGTTCAATTTACGTCGCTCCTATTTCAGATAGCGTATTGGGCTAAGCGGCATCTCAAAGCGCATGAAATGACGAGAGAAATGCACTATTAAAGTTCTTGGGTAGGGCAAACAGAGACCCGATTATATCATTTTATATTATGGTTAATATAAGAATTCAGCGTAATTCTATCACATTTGATCAATTTACGTCGCTCCTATTTCAGATACCTCATTGGGCTAAGCGGCATCTCAAAGCGCATGAAATGACGAGCGAAATGCACTATTAAACTTCTAGGGTAGGGCGAACGAAGACCCGATTAGATCATTTTACATTGAGGTTAATATAAGAATTCAGCGAAATTCTATCACATTTGTTCAATTTACGTCGTTCCTATTTCAGATAGCGTATTGGGCTAAGCGTCACCTCAAAGCGCATGAAATGGCGAGTGAAATGCACTATTAATCTTCTAGGGTAGGGCAAACAGAGACCCGATAAGATCATTTTATATTATGGTTAATTTAAGAATTCAGCGAAATTCTCTCACATTTGTTCAATTTACGTCGCTGATATTTCAGATAGCGTATTGGGCCAAGCGGCATCTCAAAGCGCGAGAAATGGCGAGTAAAATGCACTATTAAACTTCTAGGGTAGGGCAAACAGAGACCCGATTAGATCATTTTATATTTTGGTTAATATAAGAATTCAGCGAAATTCTATCACATTTGTTCAATTTACGTCGCTCCTATTTCAGATAGCGTATTGGGCTAAGCGGCATCTCAAAGCGCATGAAATGACGAATAAAATGCACGATTAAGCTTCTACGCTAGGGCGAACAGAGACCCGATTAGATCATTTTACGTTATGGTTAATAAAAGAATTCAGCGAAATTCTATCACATTTGATCAATTTACATCGCTCCTATTTCAGATAGCGTATTGTGCTAAGCGGCATCTCAAAGCGGATGAAATAACGAGTAAAATGCACTATTAAACTTCTAGGGTAGGGCAAACAGAGACCCCATTAGATCATTTTATATTATGGTTAATTTAAGAATTCAGCGAAATTCTATCACATTTGTTCAATTTACGTCGCTCCTATTTCAGATAGCGTATTGGGCTATGCGGCATCTCAAAGCGCATGAAATGACGAGTGAAATGCACTATTAAACTTCTAGGGTAGGGTGAACAGAGACCAGATTAGATCATTTTACATTGAGGTTAATATAAGAATTCAGCGTAATTCTGTCACATTTGTTCAACTTACGTAGCTCCTATTTCAGATAGCGTACTGGGCTAGGCGGCATCTAAAAGCGCGTAGAATGGCGAGTAAAATGCACTGTTAAACTTCTATGATAGGGCAATCAGAGACCCGATTAGATCATTTTGTATTTTGGTTAATATAAGAATTCAGCGAAATTCTATTACATTTGTTTAATTTACGTCGCTCCCATTTCAGATAGCGTATTGGGCTAAGCGGCATCTCAAAGCGCATGAAATGGCGAGTAAAATGCACTATTAAACTTCAAGGGTAGGGCAAACAGAGACCCGATTAGATCATTTTATATTATGGTTAATTTAAGAATTCAGAAAAATTCTATCACATTTGTTCAATTTACGTCGTTCCTATTTCAGATAGCGTATTGGGCTATGCGACATCTCAAAGCGCATGAAATGACGAGTAAAATGCACTATTAAACTTCTCGGGTAGGGTAAACAGAGACCCGATTAGATCATTTTATATTACGGTTAATATAAGAATTCAGCGTAATTCTATCACATTTGTTCAATTTACGTCGCTCCTATTTCTGATAGCTTATTGGGCTAAGCGGCATCGCAAAGCGCATGAAATGACGAGTGAAATGCACTATTAAACTTCTAGGGTAGGGCAAACAGAGACCCGATTAGATCATTTTACATTAAGGTTAATATAAGAATTCAGGGAAATTCTATCACATTTGTTCAACATACGTCGCTCCTATTTCAGATAGCGTACTGGGCTAAGCGGCATCTTAAAGGGCGTGGAATGTCGAGTAAAATGCACTATTAAACTTCTATGATAGGGCAATGAGAGACCCGATTAGATCATTTTATATTTTGGTTAATATAAGAATTCAGCGAAATTCTATCACATTTGTTCAATTTGCGTTGCTCCTATTTCAGATAGCTTATTGGGCTAAGCGTCACCTCAAAGCGCATGAAATGGCGAGTGAAATGCACTATTAATCTTCTAGGGTAGGGCAATCAGAGACCCCATTAGATCATTTTATATTATGGTTAATTTAAGAATTCAGCGAAATTCTATCACATTTGTTCAATTTACGTCGCTCCTATTTCAGATAGCGTATTGGGCTAAGCGGCATCTCAAAGCGCATGAAATGGCGAGTAAAATGCACTATTAAACTTCTAGGGTAAGGCAAACAGAGACCCGATTAGTTCATTTTATATTACGGTTAATATAAGAATTCAGAGTAATTCTATCACATTTGTTCAATTTACGTCGCCCCTATTTCAGATAGCGTATTGGGCTAAGCGGCATCTCAAAGCGCATGAAATGGCGAGTCAAATGCACTGTTAAACTTCTATGATAGGGAAATCAGAGACCCGATTAGATTATTTTATATTTTGGTTAATATAATAATTCAGCGGAATTCTAACACATTTGTTCCATTTACGTCTCTCCTATTTCAGATAGCGTACTGTGCTAGGCGGCTTCTTAAAGCGCGTGGAATGGCGAGTAAAATGCACTATTAAACTTCAAGGGTAGGGCAAACAGAGACCCGATTAGATCATTTTATATTATGGTTAATTTAAGAATTCAGAAAAATTCTATCACATTTGTTCAATTTACGTCGTTCCTATTTCAGATAGCGTATTGGGCTAAGCGTCACCTCAAAGCGCATGAAATGGCGAGTGAAATGCACTATTAATCTTCTAGGGTAGGGCAAACAGAGACCCGATAAGATCATTTTATATTATGGTTAATTTAAGAATTCAGCAAATTTCTCTCACATTTGTTCAATTTACGTCGCTGATATTTCAGATAGCGTATTGGGCCAAGCGGCATCTCAAAGCGCGAGAAATGGCGAGTAAAATGCACTATTAAACTTCTAGGGTAGGGCAAACAGAGACCCGATTAGATCATTTTATATTTTGGTTAATATAAGAATTCAGCGAAATTCTATCACATTTGTTCAATTTACGTCGCTCCTATTTCAGATAGCGTATTGGGCTAAGCGGCATCTCAAAGCGCATGAAATGACGAATAAAATGCACGATTAAGCTTCTACGCTAGGGCGAACAGAGACCCGATTAGATCATTTTACGTTATGGTTAATAAAAGAATTCAGCGAAATTCTATCACATTTGATCAATTTACATCGCTCCTATTTCAGATAGCGTATTGTGCTAAGCGGCATCTCAAAGCGGATGAAATAACGACTAAAATGCACTATTAAACTTCTAGGGTAGGGTAAACAGAGACCCCATTAGATCATTTTATATTATGGTTAATTTAAGAATTCAGCGAAATTCTATCACATTTGTTCAATTTACGTCGCTCCTATTTCAGATAGCGTATTGGGCTATGCGGCATCTCAAAGCGCATGAAATGACGAGTGAAATGCACTATTAAACTTCTAGGGTAGGGTGAACTGAGACCAGATTAGATCATTTTACATTGAGGTTAATATAAGAATTCAGCGTAATTCTGTCACATTTGTTCAACTTACGTAGCTCCTATTTCAGATAGCGTACTGGGCTAGGCGGCATCTAAAAGCGCGTAGAATGGCGAGTAAAATGCACTGTTAAACTTCTATGATAGGGCAATCAGAGACCCGATTAGATCATTTTGTATTTTGGTTAATATAAGAATTCAGCGAAATTCTATTACATTTGTTTAATTTACGTCGCTCCCATTTCAGATAGCGTATTGGGCTAAGCGGCATCTCAAAGCGCATGAAATGGCGAGTAAAATGCACTATTAAACTTCAAGGGTAGGGCAAACAGAGACCCGATTAGATCATTTTATATTATGGTTAATTTAAGAATTCAGAAAAATTCTATCACATTTGTTCAATTTACGTCGTTCCTATTTCAGATAGCGTATTGGGCTATGCGACATCTCAAAGCGCATGAAATGACGAGTAAAATGCACTATTAAACTTCTCGGGTAGGGCAAACAGAGACCCGATTAGATCATTTTATATTATGGTTAATTTAAGAATTCAGCGGAATTCTATCACATTTGTTCAATTTACGTCGCTCATGTTGCAGATAGCGTATTGGGCTAAGCGGCATCTCAAAGCGCATGAAATGGCGAGTAAAACGCCCTATTAAACTTCTAGGGTAAGGCAAACCGAGACCCGATTAGATCATTTAATATTACGGTTAATATAAGAATTCAGAGTAATTATATCACATTTGTTCAACATACGTCGCTCCTATTTCAGATAGTGTACTGGCCTAGGCGGCATCTTAACGCGCGTGGAAGGGCGAGTAAAATGCACTACTAAACTTCTATGATAGGGCAATCAGAGTCCCGTTTAGATCATTTTATATTTTGTTTAATATAAGATTTCATGGAAATTCTATCACATTTGTTCAATTTACGTCGCTCCTATTTCAGATAGCGTATTGGGCTAAGCGGCATCTCAAAGCACATGAAATGACGAGAGAAATGCACTATTAAAGTTCTTGGGTAGGGCAAACAGAGACCCGATTATATCATTTTATATTATGGTTAATTTAAGAATTCAGCAAAATTCTATCACATTTGTTCAACTTACGTAGCTCCTATTTCAGATAGCGTACTGGGCTAGGCGGCAACTTAAAGCGCGTGGAATGGCGAGTAAAATGCACTATTAAACTTCTATGATAGGGCAATCAGAGACCCGATTAGATCATTTTATATTTTGGTTAATATAAGAATTCAGCGAAATTCTATCACATTTGTTCAATTTACGTCGCTCCTATGTCAGATAGCGTATCGGGCTAAGCGGCATCTCAAAGCGCATGAAATGGCGAGTGAAATGCACTATTAATCTTCTAGGGTAGGGCAATCAGAGACCCCATTAGATCATTTTATATTATGGTTAATTTAAGAATTCAGCGAAATTCTATCACATTTGTTCAATTTACGTCGCTCCTATTTCAGATAGCGTATTGGGCTAAGCGGCATCTCAAAGCGCATGAAATGGCGAGTAAAATGCACTATTAAACTTCTAGGGTAAGGCAAACAGAGACCCGATTAGATCATTTTATATTACGGTTAATATAAGAATTCAGAGTAATTCTATCACATTTGTTCAATTTACGTCGCCCCTATTTCAGATAGCGTATTGGGCTAAGCGGCATCTCAAAGCGCATGAAATGGCGAGTCAAATGCACTACTAAACTTCTATGATAGGGAAATCAGAGACCCGATTAGATTATTTTATATTTTGGTTAATATAATAATTCAGCGAAATTCTCTCACTTTTGTTCAATTTACGTCGCTGATATTTCAGATAGCGTATTGGACTAAGCGGCATCTCAAAGCGCAAGAAATGTCGAGTAAAATGCACTATTAAACTTCTATGATAGGGCAATCAGAGACCCGATTAGATCATTTTATATTTTGGTTAATATAAGAATTCAGCGAAATTCTATCACATTTGTTCAACATACGTCGCTCCTATTTCAGATAGCGTACTGGGCTAGGCGGCATCTTAAAGTGCGTGGAATGGCGAGTAAAATGCACTATTAAACTTCTATGATAGGGCAATCAGAGACACCATTAGATCATTTTATATTATGGTTAATTTAAGAATTCAGCGAAATTGTATCACATTTGTTCAATTTACGTCGCTCCTATGTCAGATAGCGTACTGGGCTAGGCGGCATCTCAAAGCGCATGAAACGGCGAGTAGAATGCACTATTAAACTTCTAGGATAAGGCAAACAGAGACCCGATTAGATCATTTTATATTACGGTAAATATAAGAATTCAGCGTAACTCTGACACATTTGTTCAACTTACGTAGCTCCTATTTCAGATAGCGTACTGGGCTATGCGGCATCTTAAAGCGCGTGGAATGGCGGGTAAAATGCACTATTAAACTTCTATGATGGGGCAATCAGAGACCCGATTAGATCATTTTATGTTTTGGTTAATATAAGAATTCAGCGAAATTCTGTCACATTTGTTCAACATACGTAGCTCCTATTTCAGATAGCGTACTGGGCTAGGCGGCAACTTAAAGCGCGTGGAATGTCGAGGAAAATACCCTATCAAACTTCTATGATAGGGCAATCAGAGACCCGATTAGATCATTTTATATTTTGGTTAATATAAGAATTCAGCGAAATTCTATCACATTTGTTCAATTTACGTCGCTCCTATTTCTGATAGCTTATTGGGCTAAGCGGCATCGCAAAGCGCATGAAATGACGAGTGAAATGCACTATTAAACTTCTAGGGTAGGGCAAACAGAGACCCGATTAGATCATTTTACATTAAGGTTAATATAAGAATTCAGCGAAATTCTATCACATTTGTTCAATTTGCGTTGCTCCTATTTCAGATAGCTTATTGGGCTAAGCGTCACCTCAAAGCGCATGAAATGGCGAGTGAAATGCACTATTAATCTTCTAGGGTAGGGCAATCAGAGACCCCATTAGATCATTTTATATTATGGTTAATTTAAGAATTCAGCGAAATTCTATCACATTTGTTCAATTTACGTCGCTCCTATTTCAGATAGCGTATTGGGCTAAGCGGCATCTCAAAGCGCATGAAATGGCGAGTAAAATGCACTATTAAACTTCTAGGGTAAGGCAAACAGAGACCCGATTAGTTCATTTTATATTACGGTTAATATAAGAATTCAGAGTAATTCTATCACATTTGTTCAATTTACGTCGCCCCTATTTCACATAGCGTATTGGGCTAAGCGGCATCTCAAAGCGCATGAAATGGCGAGTCAAATGCACTGTTAAACTTCTATGATAGGGAAATCAGAGACCCGATTAGATTATTTTATATTTTGGTTAATATAATAATTCAGCGAAATTCTAACACATTTGTTCCATTTACGTCTCTCCTATTTCAGATAGCGTACTGTGCTAGGCGGCTTCTTAAAGCGCGTGGAATGGCGAGTAAAATGCACTATTAAACTTCAAGGGTAGGGCAAACAGAGACCCGATTAGATCATTTTATATTATGGTTAATTTAAGAATTCAGAAAAATTCTATCACATTTGTTCAATTTACGTCGTTCCTATTTCAGATAGCGTATTGGGCTAAGCGTCACCTCAAAGCGCATGAAATGGCGAGTGAAATGCACTATTAATCTTCTAGGGTAGGGCAAACAGAGACCCGATAAGATCATTTTATATTATGGTTAATTTAAGAATTCAGCGAAATTCTCTCACATTTGTTCAATTTACGTCGCTGATATTTCAGATAGCGTATTGGGCCAAGCGGCATCTCAAAGCGCGAGAAATGGCGAGTAAAATGCACTATTAAACTTCTAGGGTAGGGCAAACAGAGACCCGATTAGATCATTTTATATTTTGGTTAATATAAGAATTCAGCGAAATTCTATCACATTTGTTCAATTTACGTCGCTCGTATTTCAGATAGCGTATTGGGCTAAGCGGCATCTCAAAGCGCATGAAATGACGAATAAAATGCACGATTAAGCTTCTACGCTAGGGCGAACAGAGACCCGATTAGATCATTTTACGTTATGGTTAATAAAAGAATTCAGCGAAATTCTATCACATTTGATCAATTTACATCGCTCCTATTTCAGATAGCGTATTGTGCTAAGCGGCATCTCAAAGCGGATGAAATAACGAGTAAAATGCACTATTAAACTTCTAGGGTAGGGCAAACAGAGACCCCATTAGATCATTTTATATTATGGTTAATTTAAGAATTCAGCGAAATTCTATCACATTTGTTCAATTTACGTCGCTCCTATTTCAGATAGCGTATTGGGCTATGCGGCATCTCAAAGCGCATGAAATGACGAGTGAAATGCACTATTAAACTTCTAGGGTAGGGTGAACAGAGACCAGATTAGATCATTTTACATTGAGGTTAATATAAGAATTCAGCGTAATTCTGTCACATTTGTTCAACTTACGTAGCTCCTATTTCAGATAGCGTACTGGGCTAGGCGGCATCTAAAAGCGCGTAGAATGGCGAGTAAAATGCACTGTTAAACTTCTATGATAGGGCAATCAGAGACCCGATTAGATCATTTTGTATTTTGGTTAATATAAGAATTCAGCGAAATTCTATTACATTTGTTTAATTTACGTCGCTCCCATTTCAGATAGCGTATTGGGCTAAGCGGCATCTCAAAGCGCATGAAATGGCGAGTAAAATGCACTATTAAACTTCAAGGGTAGGGCAAACAGAGACCCGATTAGATCATTTTATATTATGGTTAATTTAAGAATTCAGAAAAATTCTATCACATTTGTTCAATTTACGTCGTTCCTATTTCAGATAGCGTATTGGGCTATGCGACATCTCAAAGCGCATGAAATGACGAGTAAAATGCACTATTAAACTTCTCGGGTAGGGTAAACAGAGACCCGATTAGATCATTTTATATTACGGTTAATATAAGAATTCAGCGTAATTCTATCACATTTGTTCAACTTACGTCGCTCCTATTTCAGATAGCGTAGTGGGCTAGGCGGCATCTCAAAGCGCGTGGAAGGGCGAGTAAAATGCACTACTAAACTTCTATGATAGGGCAATCAGAGACCCGATTACATCATTTTATATTTTGGTTAATATAAGAATTCAGCGAAATTCTCTCACATTTGTTCAATTTACGTCGCTGATATTTCAGATAGCGTATTGGGCTAAGCGGCATCTCAAAGCGCAAGAAATGTGGAGTAAAATGCACTATTAAACTTCTAGGGTAGGGCAAACAGAGACCCGATAAGATCATTTTATATTATGGTTAATTTAAGAATTCAGCGAAATTCTATCACATTTGTTCAATTTACGTCGCTCCTATTTCAGATAGCGTATTGGGCTAAGCGGCATCTCAATGCGCATGAAATGGCGAGTAACATGCACTATTAAACTTCTAGGATAAGGCAAACAGAGACCCGATTAGATCATTTTATATTACGGTTAATATAAGAATTCAGCGTAATTCTATCACATTTGTTCAATTTACGTCGTTCCTATTTCAGATAGCGTATTAGGCTATGCGGCGTCTCAAAGCGCATGAAATAACGAGTAAAATGCACTATTAAACTTCTAGGGTAGGGCAAACAGAGACCCGATTAGATCATTTTATATTACGGATAATATAAGAATTCAGCGTAATTCTATCACATTTGTTCAAATTACGTCGCTCCTATTTCAGATAGCGTACTCGGCTAGGCGGCATCTCAAAGCGCGTGGAAGGGCGAGTAAAATGCACTACTAAACTTCTATGATAGGGCAATCAGAGACCCGATTAGATCACTTTATATTTTGGTTAATATAAGAATTCAGGGAAATTCTCTCACATTTGTTCAATTTACGTCGCTGATATTTCAGATAGCGTATTGGGCTAAGCGGCATCTCAAAGCGCAAGAAATGTCGAGTAAAACGCACTATTAAACTTCTAGGGTAGGGCAAACAGAGACCCGATAAGATCATTTTATATTATGGTTAATTTAAGAATTCAGCGAAATTCTATCACATTTGTTCAATTTACGTCGCTCGTATCTCAGATAGCGTATTGGGCTAAGCGGCATCTCAATGCGCATGAAATGGAGAGTAAAATGCACTATTAAACTTCTAGGGTAGGGCAAACAGAGACCCGATTAGATCATTTCATATTATGATTAATTTCAGAAGTCAGCAAAATTCTATCACA
Organism: Macropis europaea; assembly: GCA_916610135.2. Lineage (NCBI taxonomy): Eukaryota > Metazoa > Arthropoda > Insecta > Hymenoptera > Melittidae > Macropis > Macropis europaea. The sequence continues at coordinate 22,539 of CAKAJE020000115.1, read as the reverse complement.
TTTGTTCAATTTACGTCGTTCCTATTTCAGATAGCGTACTGGGCTAGGCGGCATCTTAAAGCGCGTGGAAAGGCGAGTAAAATGCACTATTAAACTTCTATGATAGGGCAATCAGAGCCCCGATTAGATCATTTTATATTACGGTTAATATAAGAATTCAGCGTAATTCTATCACATTTGTTCAACTTACGTCGCTCCTATTTCAGATAGCGCACTGGGCTAGGCGGCATCTTAAAGCGCGTGGAATGGCGAGTAAAATGCACTACTAAACTACTATGATAGGGCAATCAGAGACCCGTTTAGGTCATTTTATATTTTGGTTAATATAAGAATTCAGCGAAATTCTATCACATTTGTTCAATTTACGTCGCTCCTATTAAAGATAGCGTATTGGGCTAAGCGGCATCTGAAAGCGCATGAAATGGCGAGTAAAATGCACTATTAAACTTCTAGGGCAGGGCAAACAGAGACCCGATTAGATCATTTTATATTATGATTAATTTAAGAAGTCAGCAAAATTCTATCACATTTGTTCAATTTACGTCGTTCCTATTTCAGATAGCGTACTGGGCTAGGCGGCATCTTAAAGCGCGTGGAAAGGCGAGTAAAATGCACTATTAAACTTCTATGATAGGGCAATCAGAGACCCGACTAGATCATTTTATATTTTGTTTAATATAAGATTTCAGGGAAATTCTGTCACATTTGTTCAATTTACGTCGCTCCTATTTCAGATAGCTTATTGGGCTTAGCGGCATCTGAAAGCGCATGAAATGGCGAGTAAAATGCACTATTAAACTTCTAGGGTAGGGCAAACAGAGACCCGATTAGACCATTTTATATTATGGTTAATTTAAGAATTCACCGAAATTCGGTCACATTTGTTCAATTTACGTCGCTCCTATTTCAGATAGCGTATTGGGCTAAGCGGCATCTCAAAGCGCATGAAATGGCGAGTAAAATGCACTATTAAACTTCTAGGGTAAGGCAAACAGAGACCCGATTAGTTCATTTTATATTACGGTTAATATAAGAATTCAGAGTAATTCTATCACATTTGTTCAATTTACGTCGCCCCTATTTCACATAGCGTATTGGGCTAAGCGGCATCTCAAAGCGCATGAAATGGCGAGTCAAATGCACTGTTAAACTTCTATGATAGGGAAATCAGAGACCCGATTAGACCATTTTATATTATGGTTAATTTAAGAATTCACCGAAATTCTGTCACATTTGTTCCATTTACGTCTCTCCTATTTCAGATAGCGTACTGTGCTAGGCGGCTTCTTAAAGCGCGTGGAATGGCGAGTAAAATGCACTATTAAACTTCAAGGGTAGGGCAAACAGAGACCCGATTAGATCATTTTATATTATGGTTAATTTAAGAATTCAGCGAAATTCTATCACATTTGTTCAATTTACGTCGCTCCTATTTCAGATAGCGTATTGGGCTATGCGGCATCTCAAAGCGCATGAAATGACGAGTGAAATGCACGATTAAGCTTCTACGCTAGGGCGAACAGAGACCCGATTAGATCATTTTACGTTATGGTTAATAAAAGAATTCAGCGAAATTCTATCACATTTGATCAATTTACATCGCTCCTATTTCAGATAGCGTATTGTACTAAGCGGCATCTCAAAGCGGATGAAATAACGAGTAAAATGCACTATTAAACTTCTAGGGTAGGGCAAACAGAGACCCCATTAGATCATTTTATATTATGGTTAATTTAAGAATTCAGCGAAATTCTATCACATTTGTTCAATTTACGTCGCTCCTATTTCAGATAGCGTATTGGGCTATGCGGCATCTCAAAGCGCATGAAATGACGAGTGAAATGCACTATTAAACTTCTAGGGTAGGGTGAACAGACACCAGATTAGATCATTTTACATTATGGTTAATTTAAGAATTCAGCGAAATTCTCTCACATTTGTTCAATTTACGTCGCTGATATTTCAGATAGCGTATTGGGCCAAGCGGCATCTCAAAGCGCGAGAAATGGCGAGTAAAATGCACTATTAAACTTCTAGGGTAGGGCAAACAGAGACCCGATTAGATCATTTTATATTTTGGTTAATATAAGAATTCAGCGAAATTCTATCACATTTGTTCAATTTACGTCGCTCGTATTTCAGATAGCGTATTGGGCTAAGCGGCATCTCAAAGCGCATGAAATGACGAATAAAATGCACGATTAAGCTTCTACGCTAGGGCGAACAGAGACCCGATTAGATCATTTTACGTTATGGTTAATAAAAGAATTCAGCGAAATTCTATCACATTTGATCAATTTACATCGCTCCTATTTCAGATAGCGTATTGTACTAAGCGGCATCTCAAAGCGGATGAAATAACGAGGAAAATGCACTATTAAACTTCTAGGGTAGGGCAAACAGAGACCCCATTAGATCATTTTATATTATGGTTAATTTAAGAATTCAGCGAAATTCTATCACATTTGTTCAATTTACGTCGCTCCTATTTCAGATAGCGTATTGGGCTATGCGGCATCTCAAAGCGCATGAAATGACGAGTGAAATGCACTATTAAACTTCTAGGGTAGGGTGAACAGAGACCAGATTAGATCATTTTACATTGAGGTTAATATAAGAATTCAGCGTAATTCTGTCACATTTGTTCAACTTACGTAGCTCCTATTTCAGATAGCGTACTGGGCTAGGCGGCATCTAAAAGCGCGTAGAATGGCGAGTAAAATGCACTGTTAAACTTCTATGATAGGGCAATCAGAGACCCGATTAGATCATTTTGTATTTTGGTTAATATAAGAATTCAGCGAAATTCTATTACATTTGTTTAATTTACGTCGCTCTCATTTCAGATAGCGTATTGGGCTAAGCGGCATCTCAAAGCGCATGAAATGGCGAGTAAAATGCACTATTAAACTTCAAGGGTAGGGCAAACAGAGACCCGATTAGATCATTTTATATTATGGTTAATTTAAGAATTCAGAAAAATTCTATCACATTTGTTCAATTTACGTCGTTCCTATTTCAGATAGCGTATTGGGCTATGCGACATCTCAAAGCGCATGAAATGACGAGTAAAATGCACTATTAAACTTCTCGGGTAGGGTAAACAGAGACCCGATTAGATCATTTTATATTACGGTTAATATAAGAATTCAGCGTAATTCTATCACATTTGTTCAACTTACGTCGCTCCTATTTCAGATAGCGTAGTGGGCTAGGCGGCATCTCAAAGCGCGTGGAAGGGCGAGTAAAATGCACTACTAAACTTCTATGATAGGGCAATCAGAGACCCGATTACATCATTTTATATTTTGGTTAATATAAGAATTCAGCGAAATTCTCTCACATTTGTTCAATTTACGTCGCTGATATTTCAGATAGCGTATTGGGCTAAGCGGCATCTCAAAGCGCAAGAAATGTGGAGTAAAATGCACTATTAAACTTCTAGGGTAGGTCAAACAGAGACCCGATAAGATCATTTTATATTATGGTTAATTTAAGAATTCAGCGAAATTCTATCACATTTGTTCAATTTACGTCGCTCCTATTTCAGATAGCGTATTGGGCTAAGCGGCATCTCAATGCGCATGAAATGGCGAGTAACATGCACTATTAAACTTCTAGGATAAGGCAAACAGAGACCCGATTAGATCATTTTATATTAAGGTTAATATAAGAATTCAGCGTAATTCTATCACATTTGTTCAACTTACGTCGCTCCTCTTTCAGATAGCGTACTGGGCTAGGCGGCATCTTAAAGCGCGTGGAATGGCGAGTAAAATGCACTATTAAACTTCAAGGGTAGGGCAAACAGAGACCCGATTAGATCATTTTATATTATGGTTAATTTAAGAATTCAGAAAAATTCTATCACATTTGTTCAATTTACGTCGTTCCTATTTCAGATAGCGTATTAGGCTATGCGGCGTCTCAAAGCGCATGAAATGACGAGTAAAATGCACTACTAAACTTCTAGGGTAGGGCAAACAGAGACCCGATTAGATCATTTTATATTACGGATAATATATGAATTCAGCGTAATTCTATCACATTTGTTCAAATTACGTCGCTCCTATTTCAGATAGCGTACTCGGCTAGGCGGCATCTCAAAGCGCGTGGAAGGGCGAGTAAAATGCACTACTAAACTTCTATGATAGGGCAATCAGAGACCCGATTAGATCACTTTATATTTTGGTTAATATAAGAATTCAGGGAAATTCTCTCACATTTGTTCAATTTACGTCGCTGATATTTCAGATAGCGTATTGGGCTAAGCGGCATCTCAAAGCGCAAGAAATGTCGAGTAAAACGCACTATTAAACTTCTAGGGTAGGGCAAACAGAGACCCGATAAGATCATTTTATATTATGGTTAATTTAAGAATTCAGCGAAATTCTATCACATTTGTTCAATTTACGTCGCTCGTATTTCAGATAGCGTATTGGGCTAAGCGGCATCTCAATGCGCATGAAATGGCGAGTAAAATGCACTATTAAACTTCTAGGGTAGGGCAAACAGAGACCCGATTAGATCATTTCATATTATGATTAATTTCAGAATTCACCGAAATTCTGTCACATTTGTTCAATTTACGTCGCTCCTATTTCAGATAGCGTATTGGGCTAAGCGGCATCTCAAAGCGCATAAAATGGCGAGTAAAATGCACTATTAAACTTCAAGGGTAGGGCAAACAGAGACCCGATTAGATCATTTTATATTATGGTTAATTTAAGAATTCAGCAAAATTCTATCACATTTGTTCAATTTACGTCGTTCCTGTTTCAGATAGCGTACTGGGCTAGGCGGCATCTTAAAGCGCGTGGAAAGGCGAGTAAAATGCACTATTAAACTTCTATGATAGGGCAATCAGGGACCCGATTAGATCATTTTATATTTTGTTTAATATAAGATTTCAGGGAAATTCTGTCACATTTGTTCAATTTTCGTCGCTCCTATTTCAGATAGCTTATTGGGCTTAGCGGCATCTGAAAGCGCATGAAATGGCGAGTAAAATGCACTATTAAACTTCTAGGGTAGGGCAAACAAAGACCCGATTAAATCATTTTATATTATGGTTAATTTAAGAATTCAGCGAAATTCTATCACATTTGTTCAATTTACGTCGCTCCTATGTCAGATAGCGTATTGGGCTAAGCGGCATCTCAAAGCGCATGAAATGGTGAGTAAAATGCACTATTAAACTTCTAGGGTAAGGCAAACAGAGACCCGATTAGTTCATTTTATATTACGGTTAATATAAGAATTCAGAGTAATTCTATCACATTTGTTCAATTTACGTCGCCCCTATTTCAGATAGCGTATTGGGCTAAGCGGCATCTCAAAGCGCATGAAATGGCGAGTCAAATGCACTGTTAAACTTCTATGATAGGGAAATCAGAGACCCGATTAGATTATTTTATATTTTGGTTAATATAATAATTCAGCGAAATTCTAACACATTTGTTCCATTTACGTCTCTCCTATTTCAGATAGCGTACTGTGCTAGGCGGCTTCTTAAAGCGCGTGGAATGGCGAGTAAAATGCACTATTAAACTTCAAGGGTAGGGCAAACAGAGACCCGATTAGATCATTTTATATTATGGTTAATTTAAGAATTCAGAAAAATTCTATCACATTTGTTCAATTTACGTCGTTCCTATTTCAGATAGCGTATTGGGCTAAGCGTCACCTCAAAGCGCATGAAATGGCGAGTGAAATGCACTATTAATCTTCTAGGGTAGGGCAAACAGAGACCCGATAAGATCATTTTATATTATGGTTAATTTAAGAATTCAGCGAAATTCTCTCACATTTGTTCAATTTACGTCGCTGATATTTCAGATAGCGTATTGGGCCAAGCGGCATCTCAAAGCGCAAGAAATGTGGAGTAAAATGCACTATTAAACTTCTAGGGTAGGGCAAACAGAGACCCGATAAGATCATTTTATATTATGGTTAATTTAAGAATTCAGCGAAATTCTATCACATTTGTTCAATTTACGTCGCTCCTATTTCAGATAGCGTATTGGGCTAAGCGGCATCTCAATGCGCATGAAATGGCGAGTAACATGCACTATTAAACTTCTAGGATAAGGCAAACAGAGACCCGATTAGATCATTTTATATTACGGTTAATATAAGAATTCAGCGTAATTCTATCACATTTGTTCAACTTACGTCGCTCCTCTTTCAGATAGCGTACTGGGCTAGGCGGCATCTTAAAGCGCGTGGAATGGCGAGTAAAATGCACTATTAAACTTCAAGGGTAGGGCAAACAGAGACCCGATTAGATCATTTTATATTATGGTTAATTTAAGAATTCAGAAAAATTCTATCACATTTGTTCAATTTACGTCGCTCCCATTTCAGATAGCGTATTGGGCTAAGCGGCATCTCAAAGCGCATGAAATGGCGAGTAAAATGCACTATTAAACTTCAAGGGTAGGGCAAACAGAGACCCGATTAGATCATTTTATATTACGGTTAATATAAGAATTCAGCGTAATTCTATCACATTTGTTCAACTTACGTCGCTCCTCTTTCAGATAGCGTACTGGGCTAGGCGGCATCTTAAAGCGCATGAAATGGCGAGTAAAATGCACTATTAAACTTCTAGGGTAGGGCAAACAAAGACCCGATTAAATCATTTTATATTTTGGTTAATATAAGAATTCAGCGAGATTCTCTCACATTTGTTCAATTTACGTCGCTGATATTTCAGATAGCGTATTGGGCTAAGCGGCATCTCAAAGCGCAAGAAATGGCGAGTAAAATGAACTATTAAACTTCTAGGGTAGGGCAATCAGAGACCCGATTCGATCATTTTACATTATGGTTAATTTAAGAATTCAGCAAAATTCTATCACATTTGTTCAACTTACGTCGCTCCTATTTCAGATAGCGTACTGGGCTAGGCGGCACCTTAAAGCGCGTGGAATGGCGAGTAAAATGCACTATTAAACTTCTATGATAGGGCAATCAGAGACCCGACTAGATCATTTTATATTTTGGTTAATATAAGAATTCAGCGAAATTCTATCACATTTGTTCAATTTACGTCGCTCCTATTTCAGATAGCTTATTGGGCTAAGCGGCATCGCAAAGCGCATGAAATGACGAGTGAAATGCACTACTAAACTTCTAGGGTAGGGCAAACAGAGACCCGATTAGATCATTTTACATTAAGGTTAATATAAGAATTCAGCGAAATTGTATCACATTTGTTCAATTTACGTCGCTCCTATGTCAGATAGCGTACTGGGCTAGGCGGCATCTCAAAGCGCATGAAACGGCGAGTAAAATGCACTATTAAACTTCTAGGATAAGGCAAACAGAGACCCGATTAGATCATTTTATATTACGGTAAATATAAGAATTCAGCGTAATTCTGTCACATTTGTTCAACTTACGTAGCTCCTATTTCAGATAGCGTACTGGGCTAGGCGGCAACTTAAAGCGCGTGGAATGTCGAGTAAAATACACTATCAAACTTCTATGATAGGGCAATCAGAGACCCGATTAGATCATTTTATGTTTTGGTTAATATAAGAATTCAGCGAAATTCTGTCACATTTGTTCAACATACGTAGCTCCTATTTCAGATAGCGTACTGGGCTAGGCGGCAACTTAAAGCGCGTGGAATGTCGAGGAAAATACCCTATCAAACTTCTATGATAGGGCAATCAGAGACCCGATTAGATCATTTTATATTTTGGTTAATATAAGAATTCAGCGAAATTCTATCACATTTGTTCAATTTACGTCGCTCCTATTTCTGATAGCTTATTGGGCTAAGCGGCATCGCAAAGCGCATGAAATGACGAGTGAAATGCACTATTAAACTTCTACGGTTGGGCCAACAGAGACCCGATTAGATCATTTTACATTAAGGTTAATATAAGAATTCAGGGAAATTCTATCACATTTGTTCAACATACGTCGCTCCTATTTCAGATAGCGTAATGGGCTAAGCGGCATCTCAAAGCGCATGAAATGGCGAGTCAAATGCACTGTTAAACTTCTATGATAGGGAAATCAGAGACCCGATTAGATTATTTTATATTTTGGTTAATATAATAATTCAGCGAAATTCTAACACATTTGTTCCATTTACGTCTCTCCTATTTCAGATAGCGTACTGTGCTAGGCGGCTTCTTAAAGCGCGTGGAATGGCGAGTAAAATGCACTATTAAACTTCAAGGGTAGGGCAAACAGAGACCCGATTAGATCATTTTATATTATGGTTAATTTAAGAATTCAGAAAAATTCTATCACATTTGTTCAATTTACGTCGTTCCTATTTCAGATAGCGTATTGGGCTAAGCGTCACCTCAAAGCGCATGAAATGGCGAGTGAAATGCACTATTAATCTTCTAGGGTAGGGCAAACAGAGACCCGATAAGATCATTTTATATTATGGTTAATTTAAGAATTCAGCGAAATTCTCTCACATTTGTTCAATTTACGTCGCTGATATTTCAGATAGCGTATTGGGCCAAGCGGCATCTCAAAGCGCGAGAAATGGCGAGTAAAATGCACTATTAAACTTCTAGGGTAGGGCAAACAGAGACCCGATTAGATCATTTTATATTTTGGTTAATATAAGAATTCAGTGAAATTCTATCACATTTGTTCAATTTACGTCGCTCCTATTTCAGATAGCGTATTGGGCTAAGCGGCATCTCAAAGCGCATGAAATGACGAATAAAATGCACGATTAAGCTTCTACGCTAGGGCGAACAGAGACCCGATTAGATCATTTTACGTTATGGTTAATAAAAGAATTCAGCGAAGTTCTATCACATTTGATCAATTTACATCGCTCCTATTTCAGATAGCGTATTGTGCTAAGCGGCATCTCAAAGCGGATGAAATAACGAGTAAAATGCACTATTAAACTTCTAGGGTAGGGCAAACAGAGACCCCATTAGATCATTTTATATTATGGTTAATTTAAGAATTCAGCGAAATTCTATCACATTTGTTCAATTTACGTCGCTCCTATTTCAGATAGCGTATTGGGCTATGCGGCATCTCAAAGCGCATGAAATGACGAGTGAAATGCACTATTAAACTTCTAGGGTAGGGTGAACAGAGACCAGATTAGATCATTTTACATTGAGGTTAATATAAGAATTCAGCGTAATTCTGTCACATTTGTTCAACTTACGTAGCTCCTATTTCAGATAGCGTACTGGGCTAGGCGGCATCTAAAAGCGCGTAGAATGGCGAGTAAAATGCACTGTTAAACTTCTATGATAGGGCAATCAGAGACCCGATTAGATCATTTTGTATTTTGGTTAATATAAGAATTCAGCGAAATTCTATTACATTTGTTTAATTTACGTCGCTCCCATTTCAGATAGCGTATTGGGCTAAGCGGCATCTCAAAGCGCATGAAATGGCGAGTAAAATGCACTATTAAACTTCAAGGGTAGGGCAAACAGAGACCCGATTAGATCATTTTATATTATGATTAATTTAAGAATTCAGAAAAATTCTATCACATTTGTTCAATTTACGTCGTTCCTATTTCAGATAGCGTATTGGGCTATGCGACATCTCAAAGCGCATGAAATGACGAGTAAAATGCACTATTAAACTTCTCGGGTAGGGTAAACAGAGACCCGATTAGATCATTTCATATTACGGTTAATATAAGAATTCAGCGTAATTCTATCACATTTGTTCAACTTACGTCGCTCCTATTTCAGATAGCGTAGTGGGCTAGGCGGCATCTCAAAGCGCGTGGAAGGGCGAGTAAAATGCACTACTAAACTTCTATGATAGGGCAATCAGAGACCCGATTACATCATTTTATATTTTGGTTAATATAAGAATTCAGCGAAATTCTCTCACATTTGTTCAATTTACGTCGCTGATATTTCAGATAGCGTATTGGGCTAAGCGGCATCTCAAAGCGCAAGAAATGTGGAGTAAAATGCACTATTAAACTTCTAGGGTAGGGCAAACAGAGACCCGATAAGATCATTTTATATTATGGTTAATTTAAGAATTCAGCGAAATTCTATCACATTTGTTCAATTTACGTCGCTCCTATTTCAGATAGCGTATTGGGCTAAGCGGCATCTCAATGCGCATGAAATGGCGAGTAACATGCACTATTAAACTTCTAGGATAAGGCAAACAGAGACCCGATTAGATCATTTTATATTACGGTTAATATAAGAATTCAGCGTAATTCTATCACATTTGTTCAACTTACGTCGCTCCTCTTTCAGATAGCGTACTGGGCTAGGCGGCATCTTAAAGCGCGTGGAATGGCGAGTAAAATGCACTATTAAACTTCAAGGGTAGGGCAAACAGAGACCCGATTAGATCATTTTATATTATGGTTAATTTAAGAATTCAGAAAAATTCTATCACATTTGTTCAATTTACGTCGTTCCTATTTCAGATAGCGTATTAGGCTATGCGGCGTCTCAAAGCGCATGAAATGACGATTAAAATGCACCATTAAACTTCTAGGGTAAGGCAAACAGATACCCGATTAGATCATTTTATATTACGGTTAATATAAGAATTCAGCGTAATTCTATCACATTTGTTCAACTTACGTCGCTCCTCTTTCAGATAGCGTACTGGGCTAGGCGGCATCTTAAAGCGCGTGGAATGGCGAGTAAAATGCACTATCAAACTTCTATGATACGGCAATCAGAGACCCGATTAGATCATTTTATATTTTGGTTAATATAAGAATTCAGCGAAATTCTATCACATTTGTTCAATTTACGTCGCACCTATGTCAGATAGCGTATTGGGCTGAGCGGCATCTCAAAGCGCATAAAATGGCGAGTAAAATGCACTATTAAACTTCAAGGGTAGGGCAAACAGAGACCCGATTAGATCATTTTATATTATGGTTAATTTAAGAATTCAGCAAAATTCTATCACATTTGTTCAATTTACGTCGTTCCTATTTCAGATAGCGTACTGGGCTAGGCGGCATCTTAAAGCGCGTGGAAAGGCGAGTAAAATGCACTATTAAACTTCTATGATAGGGCAATCAGAGACCCGATTAGATCATTTTATATTTTGTTTAATATAAGATTTCAGGGAAATTCTGTCACATTTGTTCAATTTTCGTCGCTCCTATTTCAGATAGCTTATTGGGCTTAGCGGCATCTGAAAGCGCATGAAATGGCGAGTAAAATGCACTATTAAACTTCTAGGGTAGGGCAAACAAAGACCCGATTAAATCATTTTATATTATGGTTAATTTAAGAATTCAGCGAAATTCTATCACATTTGTTCAATTTACGTCGCTCCTATGTCAGATAGCGTATTGGGCTATGCGGCATCTCGAAGCGGATGAAATGACGTGTAAAATTCACTGTTAAACTTCTAGGGAAGGGCAAACAGAGACCCGATTAGATCATTTTATATTACGGTTAATATAAGAATTCAGCGAAATTCTATCACATTTGTTCAATTTACGTCGCTCCTATTTCAGATAGCGTACTGGGCTAGGCGGCATCTTAAAGCGCGTGGAATGGGGTGTAAAATGCACTTTTAAACTTCTATGATAGGGCAATCATAGACCCGATTAGATCATTTTATATTTTGGTTAATATAAGAATTCAGCGAGATTCTCTCACATTTGTGCAATTTACGTCGCTGATATTTCAGATAGCGTATTGGGCTAAGCGGCATCTCAAAGCGCAAGAAATGGCGAGTAAAATGAACTATTAAACTTCTAGGGTAGGGCAATCAGAGACCCGATTCGATCATTTTACATTATGGTTAATTTAAGAATTCAGCAAAATTCTATCACATTTGTTCAACTTACGTCGCTCCTATTTCAGATAGCGTACTGGGCTAGGCGGCACCTTAAAGCGCGTGGAATGGCGAGTAAAATGCACTATTAAACTTCTATGATAGGGCAATCAGAGACCCGACTAGATCATTTTATATTTTGGTTAATATAAGAATTCAGCGAAATTCTATCACATTTGTTCAATTTACGTCGCTCCTATTTCAGATAGCTTATTGGGCTATGCGGCATCGCAAAGCGCATGAAATGACGAGTGAAATGCACTACTAAACTTCTAGGGTAGGGCAAACAGAGACCCGATTAGATCATTTTACATTAAGGTTAATATAAGAATTCAGCGAAATTGTATCACATTTGTTCAATTTACGTCGCTCCTATGTCAGATAGCGTACTGGGCTAGGCGGCATCTCAAAGCGCATGAAACGGCGAGTAAAATGCACTATTAAACTTCTAGGATAAGGCAAACAGAGACCCGATTAGATCATTTTATATTACGGTAAATATAAGAATTCAGCGTAATTCTGTCACATTTGTTCAACTTACGTAGCTCCTATTTCAGATAGCGTACTGGGCTAGGCGGCAACTTAAAGCGCGTGGAATGTCGAGTAAAATACACTATCAAACTTCTATGATAGGGCAATCAGAGACCCGATTAGATCATTTTATGTTTTGGTTAATATAAGAATTCAGCGAAATTCTGTCACATTTGTTCAACATACGTATCTCCTATTTCAGATAGCGTACTGGGCTAGGCGGCAACTTAAAGCGCGTGGAATGTCGAGGAAAATACCCTATCAAACTTCTATGATAGGGCAATCAGAGACCCGATTAGATCATTTTATATTTTGGTTAATATAAGAATTCAGCGAAATTCTATCACATTTGTTCAATTTACGTCGCTCCTATTTCTGATAGCTTATTGGGCTAAGCGGCATCGCAAAGCGCATGAAATGACGAGTGAAATGCACTATTAAACTTCTAGGGTAGGGCAAACAGAGACCCGATTAGATCATTTTACATTAAGGTTAATATAAGAATTCAGGGAAATTCTATCACATTTGTTCAACATACGTCGCTCCTATTTCAGATAGCGTAATGGGCTAAGCGGCATCTTAAAGGGCGTGGAATGTCGAGTAAAATGCACTATTAAACTTCTATGATAGGGCAATCAGAGACCCGATTAGATCATTTTATATTTTGGTTAATATAAGAATTCAGCGAAATTCTATCACATTTGTTCAATTTGCGTTGCTCCTATTTCAGATAGCTTATTGGGCTAAGCGTCACCTCAAAGCGCATGAAATGGCGAGTGAAATGCACTATTAATCTTCTAGGGTAGGGCAATCAGAGACCCCATTAGATCATTTTATATTATGGTTAATTTAAGAATTCAGCGAAATTCTATCACATTTGTTCAATTTACGTCGCTCCTATTTCAGATAGCGTATTGGGCTAAGCGGCATCTCAAAGCGCATGAAATGGCGAGTAAAATGCACTATTAATCTTCTAGGGTAGGGCAAACAGAGACCCGATAAGATCATTTTATATTATGGTTAATTTAAGAATTCAGCGAAATTCTCTCACATTTGTTCAATTTACGTCGCTGATATTTCAGATAGCGTATTGGGCCAAGCGGCATCTCAAAGCGCGAGAAATGGCGAGTAAAATGCACTATTAAACTTCTAGGGTAGGGCAAACAGAGACCCGATTAGATCATTTTATATTTTGGTTAATATAAGAATTCAGCGAAATTCTATCACATTTGTTCAATTTACGTCGCTCCTATTTCAGATAGCGTATTGGGCTAAGCGGCATCTCAAAGCGCATGAAATGACGAATAAAATGCACGATTAAGCTTCTACGCTAGGGCGAACAGAGACCCGATTAGATCATTTTACGTTATGGTTAATAAAAGAATTCAGCGAAATTCTATCACATTTGATCAATTTACATCGCTCCTATTTCAGATAGCGTATTGTGCTAAGCGGCATCTCAAAGCGGATGAAATAACGAGTAAAATGCACTATTAAACTTCTAGGGTAGGGCAAACAGAGACCCCATTAGATCATTTTATATTATGGTTAATTTAAGAATTCAGCGAAATTCTATCACATTTGTTCAATTTACGTCGCTCCTATTTCAGATAGCGTATTGGGCTATGCGGCATCTCAAAGCGCATGAAATGACGAGTGAAATGCACTATTAAACTTCTAGGGTAGGGTGAACAGAGACCAGATTAGATCATTTTACATTGAGGTTAATATAAGAATTCAGCGTAATTCTGTCACATTTGTTCAACTTACGTAGCTCCTATTTCAGATAGCGTACTGGGCTAGGCGGCATCTAAAAGCGCGTAGAATGGCGAGTAAAATGCACTGTTAAACTTCTATGATAGGGCAATCAGAGACCCGATTAGATCATTTTGTATTTTGGTTAATATAAGAATTCAGCGAAATTCTATTACATTTGTTTAATTTACGTCGCTCCCATTTCAGATAGCGTATTGGGCTAAGCGGCATCTCAAAGCGCATGAAATGGCGAGTAAAATGCACTATTAAACTTCTAGGATAAGGCAAACAGAGACCCGATTAGATCATTTTATATTACGGTTAATATAAGAATTCAGCGTAATTCTATCACATTTGTTCAACTTACGTCGCTCCTCTTTCAGATAGCGTACTGGGCTAGGCGGCATCTTAAAGCGCGTGGAATGGCGAGTAAAATGCACTATTAAACTTCAAGGGTAGGGCAAACAGAGACCCGATTAGATCATTTTATATTATGGTTAATTTAAGAATTCAGAAAAATTCTATCACATTTGTTCAATTTACGTCGTTCCTATTTCAGATAGCGTATTGGGCTATGGACATTTCAAAGCGCATGAAATGACGAGTAAAATGCACTATTAAACTTCTCGGGTAGGGTAAACAGAGACCCGATTAGATCATTTCATATTACGGTTAATATAAGAATTCAGCGTAATTCTATCACATTTGTTCAACTTACGTCGCTCCTATTTCAGATAGCGTAGTGGGCTAGGCGGCATCTCAAAGCGCGTGGAAGGGCGAGTAAAATGCACTACTAAACTTCTATGATAGGGCAATCAGAGACCCGATTACATCATTTTATATTTTGGTTAATATAAGAATTCAGCGAAATTCTCTCACATTTGTTCAATTTACGTCGCTGATATTTCAGATAGCGTATTGGGCTAAGCGGCATCTCAAAGCGCAAGAAATGTGGAGTAAAATGCACTATTAAACTTCTAGGGTAGGGCAAACAGAGACCCGATAAGATCATTTTATATTATGGTTAATTTAAGAATTCAGCGAAATTCTATCACATTTGTTCAATTTACGTCGCTCCTATTTCAGATAGCGTATTGGGCTAAGCGGCATCTCAATGCGCATGAAATGGCGAGTAACATGCACTATTAAACTTCTAGGATAAGGCAAACAGAGACCCGATTAGATCATTTTATATTACGGTTAATATAAGAATTCAGCGTAATTCTATCACATTTGTTCAACTTACGTCGCTCCTCTTTCAGATAGCGTACTGGGCTAGGCGGCATCTTAAAGCGCGTGGAATGGCGAGTAAAATGCACTATTAAACTTCAAGGGTAGGGCAAACAGAGACCCGATTAGATCATTTTATATTATGGTTAATTTAAGAATTCAGAAAAATTCTATCACATTTGTTCAATTTACGTCGTTCCTATTTCAGATAGCGTATTAGGCTATGCGGCGTCTCAAAGCGCATGAAATGACGATTAAAAATGCACCATTAAACTTCTAGGGTAAGGCAAACAGATACCCGATTAGATCATTTTATATTACGGTTAATATAAGAATTCAGCGTAATTCTATCACATTTGTTCAACTTACGTCGCTCCTCTTTCAGATAGCGTACTGGGCTAGGCGGCATCTTAAAGCGCGTGGAATGGCGAGTAAAATGCACTATCAAACTTCTATGATAGGGCAATCAGAGACCCGATTAGATCATTTTATATTTTGGTTAATATAAGAATTCAGCGAAATTCTATCACATTTGTTCAATTTACGTCGCACCTATGTCAGATAGCGTATTGGGCTGAGCGGCATCTCAAAGCGCATAAAATGGCGAGTAAAATGCACTATTAAACTTCAAGGGTAGGGCAAACAGAGACCCGATTAGATCATTTTATATTATGGTTAATTTAAGAATTCAGCAAAATTCTATCACATTTGTTCAATTTACGTCGTTCCTATTTCAGATAGCGTACTGGGCTAGGCGGCATCTTAAAGCGCGTGGAAAGGCGAGTAAAATGCACTATTAAACTTCTATGATAGGGCAAGCAGAGACCCGATTAGATCATTTTATATTTCGTTTAATATAAGATTTCAGGGAAATTCTGTCACATTTGTTCAATTTTCGTCGCTCCTATTTCAGATAGCTTATTGGGCTTAGCGGCATCTGAAAGCGCATGAAATGGCGAGTAAAATGCACTATTAAACTTCTAGGGTAGGGCAAACAAAGACCCGATTAAATCATTTTATATTTTGGTTAATATAAGAATTCAGCGAGATTCTCTCACATTTGTTCAATTTACGTCGCTGATATTTCAGATAGCGTATTGGGCTAAGCGGCATCTCAAAGCGCAAGAAATGGCGAGTAAAATGAACTATTAAACTTCTAGGGTAGGGCAATCAGAGACCCGATTCGATCATTTTACATTATGGTTAATTAAGAATTCAGCAAAATTCTATCACATTTGTTCAACTTACGTCGCTCCTATTTCAGATAGCGTACTGGGCTAGGCGGCACCTTAAAGCGCGTGGAATGGCGAGTAAAATGCACTATTAAACTTCTATGATAGGGCAATCAGAGACCCGACTAGATCATTTTATATTTTGGTTAATATAAGAATTCAGCGAAATTCTATCACATTTGTTCAATTTACGTCGCTCCTATTTCAGATAGCTTATTGGGCTATGCGGCATCGCAAAGCGCATGAAATGACGAGTGAAATGCACTACTAAACTTCTAGGGTAGGGCAAACAGAGACCCGATTAGATCATTTTACATTAAGGTTAATATAAGAATTCAGCGAAATTGTATCACATTTGTTCAATTTACGTCGCTCCTATGTCAGATAGCGTACTGGGCTAGGCGGCATCTCAAAGCGCATGAAACGGCGAGTAAAATGCACTATTAAACTTCTAGGATAAGGCAAACAGAGACCCGATTAGATCATTTTATATTACGGTAAATATAAGAATTCAGCGTAATTCTGTCACATTTGTTCAACTTACGTAGCTCCTATTTCAGATAGCGTACTGGGCTAGGCGGCAACTTAAAGCGCGTGGAATGTCGAGTAAAATACACTATCAAACTTCTATGATAGGGCAATCAGAGACCCGATTAGATCATTTTATGTTTTGGTTAATATAAGAATTCAGCGAAATTCTGTCACATTTGTTCAACATACGTAGCTCCTATTTCAGATAGCGTACTGGGCTAGGCGGCAACTTAAAGCGCGTGGAATGTCGAGGAAAATACCCTATCAAACTTCTATGATAGGGCAATCAGAGACCCGATTAGATCATTTTATATTTTGGTTAATATAAGAATTCAGCGAAATTCTATCACATTTGTTCAATTTACGTCGCTCCTATTTCTGATAGCTTATTGGGCTAAGCGGCATCGCAAAGCGCATGAAATGACGAGTGAAATGCACTATTAAACTTCTAGGGTAGGGCAAACAGAGACCCGATTAGATCATTTTACATTAAGGTTAATATAAGAATTCAGGGAAATTCTATCACATTTGTTCAACATACGTCGCTCCTATTTCAGATAGCGTAATGGGCTAAGCGGCATCTTAAAGGGCGTGGAATGTCGAGTAAAATGCACTATTAAACTTCTATGATAGGGCAATCAGAGACCCGATTAGATCATTTTATATTTTGGTTAATATAAGAATTCAGCGAAATTCTATCACATTTGTTCAATTTGCGTTGCTCCAATTTCAGATAGCTTATTGGGCTAAGCGTCACCTCAAAGCGCATGAAATGGCGAGTGAAATGCACTATTAATCTTCTAGGGTAGGGCAATCAGAGACCCCATTAGATCATTTTATATTATGGTTAATTTAAGAATTCAGCGAAATTCTATCACATTTGTTCAATTTACGTCGCTCCTATTTCAGATAGCGTATTGGGCTAAGCGGCATCTCAAAGCGCATGAAATGGCGAGTAAAATGCACTATTAAACTTCTAGGGTAAGGCAAACAGAGACCCGATTAGTTCATTTTATATTACGGTTAATATAAGAATTCAGAGTAATTCTATCACATTTGTTCAATTTACGTCGCCCCTATTTCAGATAGCGTATTGGGCTAAGCGGCATCTCAAAGCGCATGAAATAGCGAGTCAAATGCACTGTTAAACTTCGATGATAGGGAAATCGGAGACCCGATTAGATTATTTTATATTTTGGTTAATATAATAATTCAGCGAAATTCTAACACATTTGTTCCATTTACGTCTCTCCTATTTCAGATAGCGTACTGTGCTAGGCGGCTTCTTAAAGCGCGTGGAATGGCGAGTAAAATGCACTATTAAACTTCAAGGGTAGGGCAAACAGAGACCCGATTAGATCATTTTATATTATGGTTAATTTAAGAATTCAGAAAAATTCTATCACATTTGTTCAATTTACGTCGTTCCTATTTCAGATAGCGTATTGGGCTAAGCGTCACCTCAAAGCGCATGAAATGGCGAGTGAAATGCACTATTAATCTTCTAGGGTAGGGCAAACAGAGACCCGATAAGATCATTTTATATTATGGTTAATTTAAGAATTCAGCGAAATTCTCTCACATTTGTTCAATTTACGTCGCTGATATTTCAGATAGCGTATTGGGCCAAGCGGCATCTCAAAGCGCGAGAAATGGCGAGTAAAATGCACTATTAAACTTCTAGGGTAGGGCAAACAGAGACCCGATTAGATCATTTTATATTTTGGTTAATATAAGAATTCAGCGAAATTCTATCACATTTGTTCAATTTACGTCGCTCCTATTTCAGATAGCGTATTGGGCTAAGCGGCATCTCAAAGCGCATGAAATGACGAATAAAATGCACGATTAAGCTTCTACGCTAGGGCGAACAGAGACCCGATTAGATCATTTTACGTTATGGTTAATAAAAGAATTCAGCGAAATTCTATCACATTTGATCAATTTACATCGCTCCTATTTCAGATAGCGTATTGTGCTAAGCGGCATCTCAAAGCGGATGAAATAACGAGTAAAATGCACTATTAAACTTCTAGGGTAGGGCAAACAGAGACCCCATTAGATCATTTTATATTATGGTTAATTTAAGAATTCAGCGAAATTCTATCACATTTGTTCAATTTACGTCGCTCCTATTTCAGATAGCGTATTGGGCTATGCGGCATCTCAAAGCGCATGAAATGACGAGTGAAATGCACTATTAAACTTCTAGGGTAGGGTGAACAGAGACCAGATTAGATCATTTTACATTGAGGTTAATATAAGAATTCAGCGTAATTCTGTCACATTTGTTCAACTTACGTAGCTCCTATTTCAGATAGCGTACTGGGCTAGGCGGCATCTAAAAGCGCGTAGAATGGCGAGTAAAATGCACTGTTAAACTTCTATGATAGGGCAATCAGAGACCCGATTAGATCATTTTGTATTTTGGTTAATATAAGAATTCAGCGAAATTCTATTACATTTGTTTAATTTACGTCGCTCCCATTTCAGATAGCGTATTGGGCTAAGCGGCATCTCAAAGCGCATGAAATGGCGAGTAAAATGCACTATTAAACTTCTAGGATAAGGCAAACAGAGACCCGATTAGATCATTTTATATTACGGTTAATATAAGAATTCAGCGTAATTCTATCACATTTGTTCAACTTACGTCGCTCCTCTTTCAGATAGCGTACTGGGCTAGGCGGCATCTTAAAGCGCGTGGAATGGCGAGTAAAATGCACTATTAAACTTCAAGGGTAGGGCAAACAGAGACCCGATTAGATCATTTTATATTATGGTTAATTTAAGAATTCAGAAAAATTCTATCACATTTGTTCAATTTACGTCGTTCCTATTTCAGATAGCGTATTGGGCTATGCGACATCTCAAAGCGCATGAAATGACGAGTAAAATGCACTATTAAACTTCTCGGGTAGGGTAAACAGAGACCCGATTAGATCATTTCATATTACGGTTAATATAAGAATTCAGCGTAATTCTATCACATTTGTTCAACTTACGTCGCTCCTATTTCAGATAGCGTAGTGGGCTAGGCGGCATCTCAAAGCGCGTGGAAGGGCGAGTAAAATGCACTACTAAACTTCTATGATAGGGCAATCAGAGACCCGATTACATCATTTTATATTTTGGTTAATATAAGAATTCAGCGAAATTCTCTCACATTTGTTCAATTTACGTCGCTGATATTTCAGATAGCGTATTGGGCTAAGCGGCATCTCAAAGCGCAAGAAATGTGGAGTAAAATGCACTATTAAACTACTAGGGTAGGGCAAACAGAGACCCGATAAGATCATTTTATATTATGGTTAATTTAAGAATTCAGCGAAATTCTATCACATTTGTTCAATTTACGTCGCTCCTATTTCAGATAGCGTATTGGGCTAAGCGGCATCTCAATGCGCATGAAATGGCGAGTAACATGCACTATTAAACTTCTAGGATAAGGCAAACAGAGACCCGATTAGATCATTTTATATTACGGTTAATATAAGAATTCAGCGTAATTCTATCACATTTGTTCAACTTACGTCGCTCCTCTTTCAGATAGCGTACTGGGCTAGGCGGCATCTTAAAGCGCGTGGAATGGCGAGTAAAATGCACTATTAAACTTCAAGGGTAGGGCAAACAGAGACCCGATTAGATCATTTTATATTATGGTTAATTTAAGAATTCAGAAAAATTCTATCACATTTGTTCAATTTACGTCGTTCCTATTTCAGATAGCGTATTAGGCTATGCGGCGTCTCAAAGCGCATGAAATGACGATTAAAATGCACCATTAAACTTCTAGGGTAAGGCAAACAGATACCCGATTAGATCATTTTATATTACGGTTAATATAAGAATTCAGCGTAATTCTATCACATTTGTTCAACTTACGTCGCTCCTCTTTCAGATAGCGTACTGGGCTAGGCGGCATCTTAAAGCGCGTGGAATGGCGAGTAAAATGCACTATCAAACTTCTATGATAGGGCAATCAGAGACCCGATTAGATCATTTTATATTTTGGTTAATATAAGAATTCAGCGAAATTCTATCACATTTGTTCAATTTACGTCGCACCTATGTCAGATAGCGTATTGGGCTGAGCGGCATCTCAAAGCGCATAAAATGGCGAGTAAAATGCACTATTAAACTTCAAGGGTAGGGCAAACAGAGACCCGATTAGATCATTTTATATTATGGTTAATTTAAGAATTCAGCAAAATTCTATCACATTTGTTCAATTTACGTCGTTCCTATTTCAGATAGCGTACTGGGCTAGGCGGCATCTTAAAGCGCGTGGAAAGGCGAGTAAAATGCACTATTAAACTTCTATGATAGGGCAATCAGAGACCCGATTAGATCATTTTATATTTCGTTTAATATAAGATTTCAGGGAAATTCTGTCACATTTGTTCAATTTTCGTCGCTCCTATTTCAGATAGCTTATTGGGCTTAGCGGCATCTGAAAGCGCATGAAATGGCGAGTAAAATGCACTATTAAACTTCTAGGGTAGGGCAAACAAAGACCCGATTAAATCATTTTATATTTTGGTTAATATAAGAATTCAGCGAGATTCTCTCACATTTGTTCAATTTACGTCGCTGATATTTCAGATAGCGTATTGGGCTAAGCGGCATCTCAAAGCGCAAGAAATGGCGAGTAAAATGAACTATTAAACTTCTAGGGTAGGGCAATCAGAGACCCGATTCGATCATTTTACATTATGGTTAATTTAAGAATTCAGCAAAATTCTATCACATTTGTTCAACTTACGTCGCTCCTATTTCAGATAGCGTACTGGGCTAGGCGGCAACTTAAAGCGCGTGGAATGTCGAATAAAATACACTATCAAACTTCTATGATAGGGCAATCAGAGACCCGATTAGATCATTTTATGTTTTGGTTAATATAAGAATTCAGCGAAATTCTGTCACATTTGTTCAACATACGTAGCTCCTATTTCAGATAGCGTACTGGGCTAGGCGGCAACTTAAAGCGCGTGGAATGTCGAGGAAAATACCCTATCAAACTTCTATGATAGGGCAATCAGAGACCCGATTAGATCATTTTATATTTTGGTTAATATAAGAATTCAGCGAAATTCTATCACATTTGTTCAATTTACGTCGCTCCTATTTCTGATAGCTTATTGGGCTAAGCGGCATCGCAAAGCGCATGAAATGACGAGTGAAATGCACTATTAAACTTCTAGGGTAGGGCAAACAGAGACCCGATTAGATCATTTTACATTAAGGTTAATATAAGAATTCAGGGAAATTCTATCACATTTGTTCAACATACGTTGCTCCTATTTCAGATAGCGTAATGGGCTAAGCGGCATCTCAAAGCGCATGAAATGGCGAGTCAAATGCACTGTTAAACTTCTATGATAGGGAAATCAGAGACCCGATTAGATTATTTTATATTTTGGTTAATATAATAATTCAGCGAAATTCTAACACATTTGTTCCATTT
>CAKAJE020000114.1:0-28148 GCA_916610135.2 Macropis europaea | reverse complement strand
GTTAATTTAAGAATTCAGCGAAATTCTCTCAGATTTGTTCAATTTACGTCGCTCCTATTTCAGATAGCGTACTGGGCTAGGCGGCATCTTAAAGCGCGTGGAATGGCGAGTAAAATGCACTATTAAACTTCTAGGGTAGGGCAAACAGAGACCCGATTAGATCATTTTATATTGCGGTTAATATAAGAATTCAGCGAAATTCTATCACATTTGTTCAATTTACGTCGTTCCTATTTCAGATAGCGTACTGGGCTAGGCGGCATCTTAAAGTGCGTGGAAAGGCGAGTAAAATACCCTATTAAACATCTATGATAGGCCAATCAGAGACCCGATTAGATCATTTTATATTTTGTTTAACATAAGATTTCAGGGAAATTCTGTCACACTTGTTCAATTTACGTCGCTCCTATTTCAGATAGCGTATTGGGCTAAGCGGCATCTCAAAGCGCAAGAAATGGCGAGTAAAATGCACTATTAAACTTCTAGGGTTGGGCAAACAGAGACCCGATTAGATCATTTTATATTTTGGTTAATATAAGAATTCAGCGAAATTCTATCACATTTGTTCAATTTACGTCGCTCCTATTTCAGATAGCGTATTGGGCTAAGCGGCATCTGAAAGCGCATGAAATGGCGAGTAAAATGCACTATTAAACTTCTAGGGTAGGGCAAACAGAGTCCCGATTAGATCATTTTATATTATGGTTAATATAAGAATTCAGCGAAATTCTATCACATTTGTTCTTTTTACGTCGCTACTATTTCAGATAGCGTATTGGGCTAAGCGGCATCTCAAAGCGCATGAAATGGCGAGTATAATGCACTATTAAACTTCTATGATAGGGCTATCAGAGACCCGATTAGATCATTTTATATTTTGGTTAATATAAGAATTCAGTGAAATTCTAACACATTTGTTCAATTTACGTCGCTCCTATTTCAGATAGCGTACTGGGCTAGGCTGCATCTTAAAGCGCGTGGAATGGCGAGTAAAATGCACTATTAAACTTCTAGGATAAGGCAAACAGAGACCCGATCAGATCATTTTATATTACGGTTAATATAAGAATTCAGCGTAATTCTATCACATTTGTTCAACTTACGTCGCTCCTCTTTCAGATAGCGTACTGGGCTAGGCGGCATCTTAAAGCGCGTGGAATGGCGAGTAAAATGCACTATAAAACTTCTATGATAGGGCAATCAGAGACCCGATTAGATCATTTTATATTTTGGTTAATATAAGAATTCAGTGAAATTCTATCACATTTGTTCAATTTACGTCGCTCCTATTTCTGATAGCGTACTGGGCTAGGCGGCATCTTAAAGCGCGTGGAATGGCGAGTAAAATTCACTATTAAACTTCTAGGGTAGGGCAAACAGAGACCCGATTAGATCATTTTATATTATAGTTAATTTCAGAATTCAGCGAAATTCTATCACATTTGTTCAATTTACGTCGCTCCTATTTCAGATAGCATATTGGGCTAAGCGGCATCTCAAAGCGCATGAAATGAGGAGTAAAATGCACTATTAAAGTTCTAGGGTAGGGCAAACAGAGACCCGATTAGATCATTTTATATTATGGTGAATTTAAGAATTCAGCAAAATTCTATCACATTTGTTCAATTTACGTCGCTCCTATTTCAGATAGCTTACTGGGCTAGGCGTCAGCTTAAAGCGCGTGGAATGGCGAGTAAAATGCACTATTAAACTTCTATGATAGGGCAATCAGAGACCCGATTAGATCATTTTATATTTTGGTTAATATAAGAATTCAGCGAAATTCTATCACATTTGTTCAATTTACGTCGCTCACGTTTCATATAGCGTATTGGGCTAAGCGGCATCTCAAAGCGCATGAAATGGCGAGTAAAATGCACTATTAAACTTCTAGGGTAGGGCAAACAGAGACCCGATTAGATCATTTTATATTATGGTTAATTTAATCATTCAGCAAAATTCTATCACTTTTGTTCAATTTACGTCCTTCCTATTTCAGATAGCGTACTGGGCTAGGCGGCACCTTAAAGCGCGTGGAATGGCGAGTAAAATGCACTATTAAGCTTCTATGATAGGGCAATAAGAGACCCGATTAGATCATTTTATATTTTGGTTAATATAAGAATTCAGCGTAATTCTGTCACATTTGTTCAACTTACGTAGCTCCTATTTCAGATAGCGTACTGGGCTAGGCGGCATCTTAAAGCGCGTAGAATGGCGAGTAAAATGCACTATTAAACTTCTATGATAGGGCAATCAGAGACCCGATTAGATCATTTTGTATTTTGGTTAATATAAGAATTCAGCGTAATTCTGTCACATTTGTTCAATTTACGTCGCTCCTATTTCAGATAGCGTATTGGGCTAAGCGGCATCTCAATGCGCATGAAATGGCGAGTAACATGCACTATTAAACTTCTAGGATAAGGCTAACAGAGACCCGAATAGATCATTTTATATTACGGTTAATATAAGAATTCAGCGTAATTCTATCACATTTGTTCAACTTACGTCGCTCCTCTTTCAGATAGCGTACTGGGCTAGGCGGCATCTTAAAGCGCGTGGAATGGCGAGTAAAATGCACTATTAAACTTCTATGATAGGGCTATCAGAGACCCGATTAGATCATTTTATATTTTGGTTAATATAAGAATTCAGCGAAATTCTATCACATTTGTTCAATTTACGTCGCTCATATTTCAGATAGCGTACTGGGCTAAGCGGAATCTCAAAGCGCATGAAATGGCGAGTAAAATGCACTATTAAACTTCTAGGATAAGGCAAACAGAGACCCGATTAGATCATTTTATATTGCGGTTAATATAAGAATTCAGCGTAATTCTGTCACATTTGTTCAACTTACGTAGCTCCTATTTCAGATAGCGTACTGGGCTAGGCGGCAACTTAAAGCGCGTGGAATGTCGAGTAAAATGCACTATCAAACTTCTATGATAGGGCAATCAGAGACCCGATTAGATCATTCTATATTTTGGTTAATATAAGAATTCAGCGAAATTCTATCACATTTGTTCAATTTACGTCGCTCCTATTTCAGATAGCGTATTGGGCTAAGCGGCATCTCAAAGCGCATGAAATGGCGAGTAAAATGCACTATTAAACTTCAAGGGTACGGCAAACAGAGACCCGATTAGATCATTTTATATTATGGTTAATTTAAGAATTCAGAAAAATTCTATCACATTTGTTCAATTTACGTCGTTCCTATTTCAGATAGCGTATTGGGCTATGCGACATCTCAAAGCGCATGAAATGACGAGTAAAATGCACTATTAAACTTCTAGGGTAGGGCAAACAGAGACCCGATTAGATCATTTTATATTACGGTCAATTTAAGAATTCAGCATAATTCTTCCTCATTTTTTCAATTCACGTCGCTCCTATTTCAGATAGCTTATTGGTCTTAGCGGCATCTCGAAGCGCATGAAATGACAAGTGAAATGCACTATTAAACTTCTAGGGTAGGGCAAACAGAGTCCCGATTAGATCATTTTATATTATGGTTAATTTAAGAATTCAGCGAAATTCTATCACATTTGTTCAATTTACGTCGCTACTATTTCAGATAGTGTATTGGGCTAAGCGGCATCTCAAAGCGCATGAAATGGCGAGTATAATGCACTATTAAACTTCTATGATAGGGCTATCAGAGACCCGATTAGATCATTTTATATTTTGGTTAATATAAGAATTCAGTGAAATTCTAACACATTTGTTCAATTTACGTCGCTCCTATTTCAGATAGCGTACTGGGCTAGGCTGCATCATAAAGCGCGTGGAATGGCGAGTAAAATGCACTATTAAACTTCTAGGATAAGGCAAACAGAGACCCGATTAGATCATTTTATATTACGGTTAATATAAGAATTCAGCGTAATTCTATCACATTTGTTCAACTTACGTCGCTCCTCTTTCAGATAGCGTACTGGGCTAGGCGGCATCTTAAAGCGCGTGGAAGGGCGAGTAAAATGCACTACTAAACTTCTAGGGTAGGGCAAACAGAGACCCGATTAGATCATTTTATATTATGGTTAATTTAAGAATTCAGCAAAATTCTATCACATTTGTTCAATTTACGTCGCTCCTATTTCAGATAGCGTTCTGGGCTAGGCGGCATCTTAAAGCGGGTGGAAGGGTGAGTAAAATGCACTACTAATCTTCCATGATAGGGCAATCAGAGACCCGATTAGATCATTTTATATTTTGTTTTATATAAGATTTCAGGGAAATTCTATCACATTTGTTCAATTAACGTCGCTCCTATTTCAGATAGCGCACTGGGCTAGGCGGCATCTTAAAGCGCGTGGAAAGGCGAGTAAAATGGACTATTAAACTTCCATGATAGGGCAATCAGAGACCCGATTAGATCATTTTATATTACGGTTAATAAAAGAATATAGCGAAATTCTATCACATTTGTTCAACTTACGTCGCTCCTATTGCAGATTGCGTATTGGGCTAAGTGGCATCTCAAAGCGCATGAAATGGCGAGTAAAATGCACTATTAAACTTCTATGATAGGGCAATCAGAGACCCGATTAGATCATTTTATATTTTGTTTAATAAAAGAAATCAGCGAAATTCTATCACATTTGTTCAACTTACGTCGCTGATATTTCAGATAGCGTATTGGGCTATGCGGCATCGCAAAGCGCAAGAAATGGCGAGTAAAATGCACTCTTAAACTTCTATGATAGGGCAATCAGAGACCCGATTAGATCATTTTACATTTTGTTTAATATAAGATTTCAGGGACATTCTATCACATTTGTTTAATTTACGTCGCTGCTATTTCAGATAGCGTATTGGGCTAAGCGGCATCTCAAAGCGCATGAAATGGCGAATAAAATGCACTATTAAACTTCTAGGCGAGGGTGAACAGAGACCCGATTAGATCATTTTACATTTTGCTTAATAAAAGAATTCAGCGAAATTCTATCACATTTGCTCAATTTACGTCGCTCCTATTACAGATAGCTTATTGTGCTTAGCGGCATCTCAAAGCGCATGAAGTGACGAGTGAAATGCACTATTAAACTTCTAGGGTAGAGCAAACAGAGACCCGATTAGATCATTTTATATTATGGTTAATTTAAGAATTCAGCAAAATTCTATCACATTTGTTCAATTTACGTCGCTCCTATTTCAGATAGCGTACTGGGCTAGGCGGCATCCTAAAGCGCGCGGAATGGCGAGTAAAATGCACTATTAAACTTCTATGCTAGGGCAATCAGAGACCCGATTAGATCATTTTATATTTTGTTTAATATAAGATTTAAGGGAAATTCTATCACATTTGTTCAATTTACGTCGCTCCTATTTCAGATAGCGTACTGGGCTAGGCGGCATCTTAAAGCGCGTGGAATGGCGAGTAAAATGCACTATTAAACTTCTATGATAGGGCAATCAGAGACCCGATTAGATCATTTAATATTTTGGTTAATATAAGAATTCAGCGTAATGCTATCACATTTGTTCAATTTACGTCGCTCCTATTACAGACAGCTTATTGGGCTTAGCGGCATCTCAAAGCGCATGAAATGACGAGTGAAATGCAGTATTAAACTTCTAGGGTAGGGCAAACAGAGACCCGATTAGCTCATTTTATATTATGGTTAATTTAAGAATTCAGCAAAATTCTATCACATTTGTTCAATTTACGTCGTTCCTATTTCAGATAGCGTCCTGGGCTAAGCGGCATCTAATAGCGCATGAAATGGCGAGTATAATGCACTATTAAACTTCTAGGATAAGGCAAACAGAGACCCGATTAGATCATTTTATGTTATGGTTAATATAAGAATTCAGCGTAATTCTATCCCATTTGTTCAAGTTACGTCGCTCCTATTTCAGATAGCGTACTGGGCTAGGCGGCATCTTAAAGCACGTGGAATGGCGAGTAAAATGAACTACTAAACTTCTATGATAGGGCAATCAGGCACTCGATTAGATCATTTTATATTTTGTTTAATATAAGATTTCAGGGAAATTCTATCTCATTTGTTCAATTTACGTCGCTCCTATTTCAGATAGCGTATTGGGCTAAGCGGCATCTCAAAGCGCATGAAATGGCGAGGAAAATGCACTATTAAACTTCTAGGGTAAGGCAAACAGAGACCCGATTAGATCATTTTATATTACGGTTAATATAAGAATTCAGAGTAATTCTATCACATTTGTTCAATTTACGTCGCCCCTATTTCAGATAGCGTATTGGGCTAAGCGGCATCTCAAAGCGCATGAAATGGCGAGTCAAATGCACTGTTAAACTTCTATGATAGGGAAATCAGAGACCCGATTAGATTATTTTATATTTTGGTTAATATAATAATTCAGCGAAATTCTAACACATTTGTTCCATTTACGTCGCTCCTATTTCAGATAGCGTACTGGGCTAGGCGGCATCTTAAAGCGCGTGGAATGGCGAGTAAAATGCACTATTAAACTTCAAGGGTAGGGCAAACAGAGACCCGATTAGATCATTTTATATTATGGTTAATTTAATCATTCAGCAAAATTCTATCACTTTTGTTCAATTTACGTCCTTCCTATTTCAGATAGCGTACTGGGCTAGGCGGCACCTTAAAGCGCGTGGAATGGCGAGTAAAATGCACTATTAAGCTTCTATGATAGGGCAATAAGAGACCCGATTAGATCATTTTATATTTTGGTTAATATAAGAATTCAGCGTAATTCTGTCACATTTGTTCAACTTACGTAGCTCCTATTTCAGATAGCGTACTGGGCTAGGCGGCATCTTAAAGCGCGTAGAATGGCGAGTAAAATGCACTATTAAACTTCTATGATAGGGCAATCAGAGACCCGATTAGATCATTTTGTATTTTGGTTAATATAAGAATTCAGCGTAATTCTGTCACATTTGTTCAATTTACGTCGCTCCTATTTCAGATAGCGTATTGTGCTAAGCGGCATCTCAATGCGCATGAAATGGCGAGTAACATGCACTATTAAACTTCTAGGATAAGGCTAACAGAGACCCGAATAGATCATTTTATATTACGGTTAATATAAGAATTCAGCGTAATTCTATCACATTTGTTCAACTTACGTCGCTCCTCTTTCAGATAGCGTACTGGGCTAGGCGGCATCTTAAAGCGCGTGGAATGGCGAGTAAAATGCACTATTAAACTTCTATGATAGGGCTATCAGAGACCCGATTAGATCATTTTATATTTTGGTTAATATAAGAATTCAGCGAAATTCTATCACATTTGTTCAATTTACGTCGCTCATATTTCAGATAGC
The DNA here is from genome assembly GCA_916610135.2 of Macropis europaea. Lineage (NCBI taxonomy): Eukaryota > Metazoa > Arthropoda > Insecta > Hymenoptera > Melittidae > Macropis > Macropis europaea. The sequence goes on along the minus strand of CAKAJE020000114.1, from coordinate 20,864 downwards.
GTACTGGGCTAAGCGGAATCTCAAAGCGCATGAAATGGCGAGTAAAATGCACTATTAAACTTCTAGGATAAGGCAAACAGAGACCCGATTAGATCATTTTATATTGCGGTTAATATAAGAATTCAGCGTAATTCTGTCACATTTGTTCAACTTACGTAGCTCCTATTTCAGATAGCGTACTGGGCTAGGCGGCAACTTAAAGCGCGTGGAATGTCGAGTAAAATGCACTATCAAACTTCTATGATAGGGCAATCAGAGACCCGATTAGATCATTCTATATTTTGGTTAATATAAGAATTCAGCGAAATTCCATCACATTTATTCAATTTACGTCGCTCCTATTTCATATAGCGTATTGGACTAAGCGGCATCTCAAAGCGCAAGAAATGTCGAGTAAAATGCACTATTAAACTTCTAGGGTAGTGCAAACAGAGACCCGATAAGATCATTTTATATTATGGTTAATTTAAGAATTCAGCGAAATTCTCTCAGATTTGTTCAATTTACGTCGCTCCTATTTCAGATAGCGTACTGGGCTAGGCGGCATCTTAAAGCGCGTGGAAGGGCGAGTAAAATGCACTACTAAACTTCTAGGGTAGGGCAAACAGAGACCCGATTAGATCATTTTATATTGCGGTTAATATAAGAATTCAGCGAAATTCTATCACATTTGTTCAATTTACGTCGTTCCTATTTCAGATAGCGTACTGGGCTAGGCGGCATCTTAAAGTGCGTGGAAAGGCGAGTAAAATACCCTATTAAACATCTATGATAGGCCAATCAGAGACCCGATTAGATCATTTTATATTTTGTTTAACATAAGATTTCAGGGAAATTCTGTCACACTTGTTCAATTTACGTCGCTCCTATTTCAGATAGCTTATTGGGCTAAGCGGCATCTCAAAGCGCAAGAAATGGCGAGTAAAATGCACTATTAAACTTCTAGGGTTGGGCAAACAGAGACCCGATTAGATCATTTTATATTTTGGTTAATATAAGAATTCAGCGAAATTCTATCACATTTGTTCAATTTACGTCGCTCCTATTTCAGATAGCGTATTGGGCTAAGCGGCATCTCAAAGCGCATGAAATGGCGAGTAAAATGCACTATTAAACTTCTAGGGTAGGGCAAACAGAGTCCCGATTAGATCATTTTATATTATGGTTAATTTAAGAATTCAGCGAAATTCTATCACATTTGTTCTTTTTACGTCGCTACTATTTCAGATAGCGTATTGGGCTAAGCTGCATCTCAAAGCGCATGAAATGGCGAGTATAATGCACTATTAAACTTCTATGATAGGGCTATCAGAGACCCGATTAGATCATTTTATATTTTGGTTAATATAAGAATTCAGTGAAATTCTAACACATTTGTTCAATTTACGTCGCTCCTATTTCAGATAGCGTACTGGGCTAGGCTGCATCTTAAAGCGCGTGGAATGGCGAGTAAAATGCACTATTAAACTTCTAGGATAAGGCAAACAGAGACCCGATCAGATCATTTTATATTACGGTTAATATAAGAATTCAGCGTAATTCTATCACATTTGTTCAACTTACGTCGCTCCTCTTTCAGATAGCGTACTGGGCTAGGCGGCATCTTAAAGCGCGTGGAATGGCGAGTAAAATGCACTATAAAACTTCTATGATAGGGCAATCAGAGACCCGATTAGATCATTTTATATTTTGGTTAATATAAGAATTCAGTGAAATTCTATCACATTTGTTCAATTTACGTCGCTCCTATTTCTGATAGCGTACTGGGCTAGGCGGCATCTTAAAGCGCGTGGAATGGCGAGTAAAATTCACTATTAAACTTCTAGGGTAGGGCAAACAGAGACCCGATTAGATCATTTTATATTATAGTTAATTTCAGAATTCAGCGAAATTCTATCACATTTGTTCAATTTACGTCGCTCCTATTTCAGATAGCATATTGGGCTAAGCGGCATCTCAAAGCGCATGAAATGAGGAGTAAAATGCACTATTAAAGTTCTAGGGTAGGGCAAACAGAGACCCGATTAGATCATTTTATATTATGGTGAATTTAAGAATTCAGCAAAATTCTATCACATTTGTTCAATTTACGTCGCTCCTATTTCAGATAGCTTACTGGGCTAGGCGTCAGCTTAAAGCGCGTGGAATGGCGAGTAAAATGCACTATTAAACTTCTATGATAGGGCAATCAGAGACCCGATTAGATCATTTTATATTTTGGTTAATATAAGAATTCAGCGAAATTCTATCACATTTGTTCAATTTCTATCGCTCCTATTTCAGATAGCGTATTGGGCTAAGCGGCATCTCAAAGCGCATGAAATAAGGAGTAAAATGCACTATTAAAGTTCTAGGGTAGGGCAAACAGAGACCCGACTAGATCATTTTATATTATGGTTAATTTAAGAATTCAGCGAAATACTATCACATTCGTTCAATTTACGTCGCTCCTATTGCAGATAGCGTATTGGGCTAAGCGGCATCTCAAAGCGCATGAAATGAGGAGTAAAATGCACTATTAAAGTTCTAGGGTAGGGCAAACAGAGACCCGACTAGATCATTTTATATTATGGTTAATTTAAGAATACAGCGAAATACTATCACATTCGTTCAATTTACGTCGCTCCTATTTCAGATAGCGTATTGGGCAAAGCGGCATCTCAAAGCGCATGAAATGACGAGTAAAATGCACTATTAAACTTCTAGGGTAGGACAAGCAGTGACCCGATTAGACCATTTTATATTATGGTTAATTTAAGAATTCAGCAAAATTCTATCACATTTGTTCAATTTACGTCGCTCCTATTTCAGATAGCGTACTGGGCTAGGCGTCAGCTTAAAGCGCGTGGAATGGCGAGTAGAATGCACTATTAAACTTCTGTGATAGGGCAATCAGAGACCCGATTAGATCATTTTATATTTTGGTTAATTTAATCATTTAGCAAAATTCTATCACTTTTGTTCAATTTACGTCGTTCGTATTTCAGATAGCGTACTGGGCTAGGCGGCACATTAAAGCGCGTGGAATGGCGAGTAAAATGCACTATTAAGCTTCTATGATAGGGCAATAAGAGACCCGATTAGATCATTTTATATTTTGGTTAATATAAGAATTCAGCGAAATTCCATCACATTTATTCAATTTACGTCGCTCCTATTTCATATAGCTTATAGGGCTAAGCGGCATCTCAAAGCGCATGAAATGACGAGTGAAATGCACTATTAAACTTCTAGGGTAGGTCGAACAGAGACCCGATTAGATCATTTTACATTAAGGATAATATAAGAATTCAGGGAAATTCTATCACATTTGTTCAATTTACGTCGCTCCTATTTCAGATAGCGTATTGGGCTAAGCGGCATCTCAACGCATGAAATTACGAGTGAAATGCACTATTAAACTTCTAGGGTAGGACAAACAGAGACCCGATTAGATCATTTTATATTACGGTTAATATAAGAATTAAGCGTAATTCTATCACATTTGTTCAATTTACGTCTCTCCTATTTCAGACAGCCTACTGGGCTAGCCGCCATCTTAAAGCGCGTGGAATAGCGAGTAAAATGCACTATTAGCCTTCTATGATAGGGCAATCAGAGACCCGATTAGATCATTTTATATTTTGGTTAATATAAGAATTCAGCGAAATCCTATCACATTTGTTCAATTTACGTCGCTCCTATTTCAGGTAGCGAATTGGGCCAAGCGGCATCTCAAAGCGCATGGAATGGCGAATAAAATGCACTATTAAACTTCTAGGGTAGGGCAAACAGAGACCCGATTAGATCATTTTATATTATGGTTAATTTAAGAATTCAGCAAAATTCTATCACATTTGTTCCATTTACGTCGCTCCTATTTCAGATAGCGTACTGGGCGAGGCGGCATCTTAAAGCGCGTGGAATGGCGAGTAAAATGCACTATTAGCCTTCTATGATAGGGCAATCAGAGACCCGATTAGATCATTTTATATTAATGTTAATATAAGAATTAAGCGTAACTCCATCACATTTGTTCAATTTACGTCGCTCCTATTTCGGATAGCGTACTGGACTAAGCGGCATCTTAAAGCGCGTGGAATGGCGAGTAAAATGCACTATTAAACTTCTAGGGTAGGGCAAACAGAGACCCGATTAGATCATTTTATATTATAGTTAATTTCAGAATTCAGCGAAATTCTATCACATTTGTTCACCTTACGTCGCTCCTATTTCAGATAGCGTATTGGGCTAAGCGGCATCTCAAAGGGCATGAAATGGCGAATAAAATGCACTATTAAAGTTCTCGGCTATGGCGAACAGAGACCCGATCAGATCATTTTACATTATGGTTAATAAAAGAATTCAGCGAAATTCTACCACATTTGTTCAATTTACGTCGCTCCTATTTCAGATAGCGTATTGGGCTAAGCGGCATCTCAAAGCGCATGAAATGGAGAATAAAATGCACTATTAAACTTCTAGGCTAGGGAGAACAGAGACCCGATTAGATCATTTTACATTATGGTTCATAAAAGAATTCAGCGAAATTCTATCACATTTGTTCAATTTACGTCGCTCCTATTTCAGATAGCATATTGGGCTAAGCGGCATCTCAAAGCGCATGGAATGGCGAATAAAATGCACTATTAAACTTCTAGGGTAGGGCAAACAGAGACCCGATTAGAACATTTTATATTACGGTTATTATAAGAATGCGGCGTAATTCTATCACATTTGTTCAATTTACGTCGCTGCTATTCCAGATAGCTTATTGTGCTTAGCGGCATCTCAAAGCGCATGAAATGACGAGTGAAATGCACTATTAAACTTCTAGGATAAGGCAAACAGAGACCCGATTAGATCATTTTATATTTTGGTTAATATAAGAATTCAGCGAAATTCTATCACATTTGTTCAATTTACGTCGCTCCTATTTCAGATAGCTTATTGAGCTAAGCGGCATTTCAAAGCGCATGAAATGACGAGTGAAATGCACTATTAAACTTCTAGGGTAGGGCGAACAGAGACCAGATTAGATCATTTTACATTAAGGTTAATATAAGAATTCAGCGTAATTCTGTCACATTTGTTCAACTTACGTAGCTCCTATTTCAGATAGCGTACTGGGCTAGGCGGCATCTTAAAGCGCGTAGAATGGCGAGTAAAATGCACTATTAAACTTCTATGATAGGGCAATCAGAGACCCGATTAGATCATTTTGTATTTTGGTTAATATAAGAATTCAGCGAAATTCTATCACATTTGTTCAATTTACGTCGCTCCTATTGCAGATAGCGTATTGGGCTAAGCGGCATCTCAAAGCGCATGGATTGACGAGTGAAATGCTCTATTAAACTTCTGGGGTAGGGCGAACAGAAACCCGAATAGATCATTTTATATTACGGTTAATATAAGAATTCAGCGAAATTCTATCACATTTGTTCAATTTACGTCGCTCCTATTTCAGATAGCTTATTGAGCTAAGCGGCATTTCAAAGCGCATGAAATGACGAGTGAAATGCACTATTAAACTTCTAGGGTAGGGCGAACAGAGACCAGATTAGATCATTTTACATTAAGGTTAATATAAGAATTCAGCGTAATTCTGTCACATTTGTTCAACTTACGTAGCTCCTATTTCAGATAGTGTATTGGGCTAAGCGGCATCTGAAAGCGCATGAAATGACGAGTGAAATGCACTATTAAGCTTCTAGGGTAGGGCGAACAGAGACCCGATTAGATAATTTTATATTATAGTTAATTAAAGAATTCAGCGAAATTCTATCACATTTGTTCAATTTACGTCGCTCCTATTTCAGATAGCGTATTGGGCTAAGCGGCATCTCAATGCGCATGAAATGGCGGGTAAAATGCACTATTAAACTTTTAGGGTAACGCAAGCACAGACCCGATTATATCATTTTATATTATGGATAATATAAGAATTCAGCGTAATAGTATCACATTTGTTCAACTTACGCCGCTCCTATTTCAGATAGCGTACTGGGCTAGGCGGCATCTTAAAGCGCGTGGAATGGCGAGTAAAATGCACTATTAAACTTCTAGGGTAGGGCAAACAGAGACCCGATTAGATCATTTTATATTATGGTTAATATAAGAATGCAGCGTAATAGTGTCCCATTTGTTCAACTTACGTCGCTCCTATTTCAGATAGCGTACTGGGCTAGACGGCATCTTAAAGCGCGTGGAAGGGCCAGTAAAATGCACTATGAAACTTCTATGATAGGGCAATATGAGACCCGATTAGATCATTTTATATTTTGGTTAATATAAGAATTCAGCGAAATTCTATCACATTTATTCAATTTACGTCGCTCCAATTTCAGATAGATTATAGTGCTAAGCGGCATCTCAAAGCGCATGAAATGACGAGTGAAATGCACTATTAAACTTCTAGGGTAGGGCGAACAGAAACCCGATTAGATCATTTTATATTATGGTTAATTTAATCATTCAGCAAAATTCTATCAGTTTTGTTCAATTTACGTCACTCCTATTTCAGCTAGCCTACTGGGCTAGCCGCCATCTTAAAGCGCGTGGAATAGCGAGTAAAATGCACTATTAGCCTTCTATGACAGGGCAATCAGAGACCCGATTAGATCATTTTATATTTTGGTTAATATAAGAATTCAGCGAAATCCTATCACATTTGTTCAATTTACGTCGCTCCTATTTCAGATAGCGAATTGGGCCAAGCGTCATCTCAAAGCGCATGGAATGGCGAATAGAATGCACTATTAAACTTCTAGGGTAGGGCAAACAGAGACCCGATTAGATCATTTTATATTATGGTTAATTTAAGAATTCAGCAAAATTCTATCACATTTGTTCAATTTACGTCGCTCCTATTTCAGATAGCGTACTGGGCGAGGCGGCATCTTAAAGCGCGTGGAATGGCGAGTAAAATGCACTATTAGCCTTCTATGATAGGGCAATCAGAGACCCGATTAGATCATTTTATATTAATGTTAATATAAGAATTAAGCGTAATTCCATCACATTTGTTCAATTTACGTCGCTCCTATTTCGGATAGCGTACTGGACTAAGCGGCATCTTAAAGCGCGTGGAATGGCGAGTAAAATGCACTATTGAACTTCTATAATAGGGACATCAGAGACCCGATTAGATCATTTTATAATTTGGTTAATATAAGAATTCAGCGAAATTCTATCACATTTATTCAATTTACGTCGCTCCTATTTCAGATAGCTTATAGGGCTAAGCGGCATCTCAAAGCGCATGAAATGACGAGTGAAATGCACTATTAAACTTCTAGGGTAGGTCGAACAGAGACCCGATTAGATCATTTTACATTAAGGATAATATAAGAATTCAGGGAAATTCTATCACATTTGTTCAATTTACGTCGCTCCTATTTCAGATAGCGTATTGGGCTAAGCGGCATCTCAAAGCGCATGAAATTACGAGTGAAATGCACTATTAAACTTCTAGGGTAGGACAAACAGAGACCCGATTAGATCATTTTATATTACGGTTAATATAAGAATTAAGCGTAATTCTATCACATTTGTTCAATTTACGTCACTCCTATTTCAGATAGCCTACTGGGCTAGCCGCCATCTTAAAGCGCGTGGAATAGCGAGTAAAATGCACTATTAGCCTTCTATGATAGGGCAATCAGAGACCCGATTAGATCATTTTATATTTTGGTTAATATAAGAATTCAGCGAAATCCTATCACATTTGTTCAATTTACGTCGCTCCTATTTCAGATAGCGAATTGGGCCAAGCGGCATCTCAAAGCGCATGGAATGGCGAATAAAATGCGCTATTAAACTTCTAGGGTAGGGCAAGCAGAGACCCGATTAGATCATTTTATATTATGGTTAATTTAAGAATTCAGCAAAATTCTATCACATTTGTTCAATTTACGTCGCTCCTATTTCAGATAGCGTACTGGGCGAGGCGGCATCTTAAAGCGCGTGGAATGGCGAGTAAAATGCACTATTAGCCTTCTATGATAGGGCAATCAGAGACCCGATTAGATCATTTTATATTAATCTTAATATAAGAATTAAGCGTAATTCCATCACATTTGTTCAATTTACGTCGCTCCTATTTCGGATAGCGTACTGGACTAAGCGGCATCTTAAAGCGCGTGGAATGGCGAGTAAAATGCACTATTGAACTTCTATAATAGGGACATCAGAGACCCGATTAGATCATTTTATAGTTTGGTTAATATAAGAATTCAGCGAAATTCTATCACATTTATTCAATTTACGTCGCTCCTATTTCAGATAGCTTATAGGGCTAAGCGGCATCTCAAAGCGCATGAAATGACGAGTGAAATGCACTATTAAACTTCTAGGGTAGGTCGAACAGAGACCCGATTAGATCATTTTACATTAAGGATAATATAAGAATTCAGGGAAATTCTATCACATTTGTTCAATTTACGTCGCTCCTATTTCAGATAGCGTATTGGGCTAAGCGGCATCTCAACGCATGAAATTACGAGTGAAATGCACTATTAAACTTCTAGGGTAGGACAAACAGAGACCCGATTAGATCATTTTATATTACGGTTAATATAAGAATTAAGCGTAATTCTATCACATTTGTTCAATTTACGTCTCTCCTATTTCAGACAGCCTACTGGGCTAGCCGCCATCTTAAAGCGCGTGGAATAGCGAGTAAAATGCACTATTAGCCTTCTATGATAGGGCAATCAGAGACCCGATTAGATCATTTTATATTTTGGTTAATATAAGAATTCAGCGAAATCCTATCACATTTATTCAATTTACGTCGCTCCAATTTCAGATAGATTATAGTGCTAAGCGGCATCTCAAAGCGCATGAAATGACGAGTGAAATGCACTATTAAACTTCTAGGGTAGGGCGAACAGAAACCCGATTAGATCATTTTATATTATAGTTAATTAAAGAATTCAGCGAAATTCTATCACATTTGTTCAATTTACGTCGCTCCTATTTCAGATAGCGTATTGGGCTAAGCGGCATCTCAAAGCGCATGAAATGGCGGGTAAAATGCACTATTAAACTTTTAGGGTAACGCAAGCACAGACCCGATTATATCATTTTATATTATGGATAATATAAGAATTCAGCGTAATAGTATCACATTTGTTCAACTTACGCCGCTCCTATTTCAGATAGCGTACTGGGCTAGACGGCATCTTAAAGCGCGTGGAAGGGCCAGTAAAATGCACTATGAAACTTCTATGATAGGGCAATATGAGACCCGATTAGATCATTTTATATTTTGGTTAATATAAGAATTCAGCGAAATTCTATCACATTTATTCAATTTACGTCGCTCCAATTTCAGATAGATTATAGTGCTAAGCGGCATCTCAAAGCGCATGAAATGACGAGTGAAATGCACTATTAAACTTCTAGGGTAGGGCGAACAGAAACCCGATTAGATCATTTTATATTATGGTTAATTTAATCATTCAGCAAAATTCTATCACTTTTGTTCAATTTACGTCACTCCTATTTCAGATAGCCTACTGGGCTAGCCGCCATCTTAAAGCGCGTGGAATAGCGAGTAAAATGCACTATTAGCCTTCTATGATAGGGCAATCAGAGACCCGATTAGATCATTTTATATTTTGGTTAATATAAGAATTCAGCGAAATCCTATCACATTTGTTCAATTTACGTCGCTCCTTTTTCAGATAGCGAATTGGGCCAAGCGGCATCTCAGAGCGCATGGAATGGCGAATAGAATGCACTATTAAACTTCTAGGGTAGGGCAAACAGAGACCCGATTAGATCATTTTATATTATGGTTAATTTAAGAATTCAGCAAAATTCTATCACATTTGTTCAATTTACGTCGCTCCTATTTCAGATAGCGTACTGGGCGAGGCGGCATCTTAAAGCGCGTGGAATGGCGAGTAAAATGCACTATTAGCCTTCTATGATAGGGCAATCAGAGACCCGATTAGATCATTTTATGTTAATGTTAATATAAGAATTATGCGTAATTCCATCACATTTGTTCAATTTACGTCGCTCCTATTTCGGATAGCGTACTGGACTAAGCGGCATCTTAAAGCGCGTGGAATGGCGAGTGAAATGCACTATTAAACTTCTAGGGTAGGGCAAACAGAGACCCGATTAGATCATTTTATATTATAGTTAATTTCAGAATTCAGCGAAATTCTATCACATTTGTTCACCTTACGTCGCTCCTATTTCAGATAGCGTATTGGGCTAAGCGGCATCTCAAAGCGCATGAGATGGCGAGTAAAACGCACTATTAAACTTCTATGATAGGGCAATCAGAGACCCGATTAGATCATTTTATATTTTGGTTAATATAAGAATTCAGCGAAATTCTCTCAGATTTGTTCAATTTACGTCGCTCCTATTTCAGATAGCGTACTGGGCTAGGCGGCATCTTAAAGCGCGTGGAAGGGCGAGTAAAATGCACTACTAAACTTCTAGGGTAGGGCAAACAGAGACCCGATTAGATCATTTTATATTGCGGTTAATATAAGAATTCAGCGAAATTCTATCACATTTGTTCAATTTACGTCGTTCCTATTTCAGATAGCGTACTGGGCTAGGCGGCATCTTAAAGTGCGTGGAAAGGCGAGTAAAATACCCTATTAAACATCTATGATAGGCCAATCAGAGACCCGATTAGATCATTTTATATTTTGTTTAACATAAGATTTCAGGGAAATTCTGTCACACTTGTTCAATTTACGTCGCTCCTATTTCAGATAGCTTATTGGGCTAAGCGGCATCTCAAAGCGCAAGAAATGGCGAGTAAAATGCACTATTAAACTTCTAGGGTTGGGCAAACAGAGACCCGATTAGATCATTTTATATTTTGGTTAATATAAGAATTCAGCGAAATTCTATCACATTTGTTCAATTTACGTCGCTCCTATTTCAGATAGCGTATTGGGCTAAGCGGCATCTGAAAGCGCATGAAATGGCGAGTAAAATGCACTATTAAACTTCTAGGGTAGGGCAAACAGAGTCCCGATTAGATCATTTTATATTATGGTTAATTTAAGAATTCAGCGAAATTCTATCACATTTGTTCTTTTTACGTCGCTACTATTTCAGATAGCGTATTGGGCTAAGCTGCATCTCAAAGCGCATGAAATGGCGAGTAAAATGCACTATTAAACTTCTATGATAGGGCTATCAGAGACCCGATTAGATCATTTTATATTTTGGTTAATATAAGAATTCAGTGAAATTCTAACACATTTGTTCAATTTACGTCGCTCCTATTTCAGATAGCGTACTGGGCTAGGCTGCATCTTAAAGCGCGTGGAATGGCGAGTAAAATGCACTATTAAACTTCTAGGATAAGGCAAACAGAGACCCGATCAGATCATTTTATATTACGGTTAATATAAGAATTCAGCGTAATTCTATCACATTTGTTCAACTTACGTCGCTCCTCTTTCAGATAGCGTACTGGGCTAGGCGGCATCTTAAAGCGCGTGGAATGGCGAGTAAAATGCACTATAAAACTTCTATGATAGGGCAATCAGAGACCCGATTAGATCATTTTATATTTTGGTTAATATAAGAATTCAGCGAAATTCTATCACATTTGTTCAATTTACGTCGCTCCTATTTCTGATAGCGTACTGGGCTAGGCGGCATCTTAAAGCGCGTGGAATGGCGAGTAAAATTCACTATTAAACTTCTAGGGTAGGGCAAACAGAGACCCGATTAGATCATTTTATATTATAGTTAATTTCAGAATTCAGCGAAATTCTATCACATTTGTTCAATTTACGTCGCTCCTATTTCAGATAGCATATTGGGCTAAGCGGCATCTCAAAGCGCATGAAATGAGGAGTAAAATGCACTATTAAAGTTCTAGGGTAGGGCAAACAGAGACCCGATTAGATCATTTTATATTATGGTGAATTTAAGAATTCAGCAAAATTCTATCACATTTGTTCAATTTACGTCGCTCCTATTTCAGATAGCTTACTGGGCTAGGCGTCAGCTTAAAGCGCGTGGAATGGCGAGTAAAATGCACTATTAAACTTCTATGATAGGGCAATCAGAGACCCGATTAGATCATTTTATATTTTGGTTAATGTAAGAATTCAGCGAAATTCTATCACATTTGTTCAATTTACGTCGCTCACGTTTCATATAGCGTATTGGGCTAAGCGGCATCTCAAAGCGCATGAAATGGCGAGTAAAATGCACTATTAAACTTCTAGGGTAGGGCAAACAGAGACCCGATTAGATCATTTTATATTATGGTTAATTTAATCATTCAGCAAAATTCTATCACTTTTGTTCAATTTACGTCCTTCCTATTTCAGATAGCGTACTGGGCTAGGCGGCACCTTAAAGCGCGTGGAATGGCGAGTAAAATGCACTATTAAGCTTCTATGATAGGGCAATAAGAGACCCGATTAGATCATTTTATATTTTGGTTAATATAAGAATTCAGCGTAATTCTGTCACGTTTGTTCAACTTACGTAGCTCCTATTTCAGATAGCGTACTGGGCTAGGCGGCATCTTAAAGCGCGTAGAATGGCGAGTAAAATGCACTATTAAACTTCTATGATAGGGCAATCAGAGACCCGATTAGATCATTTTGTATTTTGGTTAATATAAGAATTCAGCGTAATTCTGTCACATTTGTTCAATTTACGTCGCTCCTATTTCAGATAGCGTATTGGGCTAAGCGGCATCTCAATGCGCATGAAATGGCGAGTAACATGCACTATTAAACTTCTAGGATAAGGCTAACAGAGACCCGAATAGATCATTTTATATTACGGTTAATATAAGAATTCAGCGTAATTCTATCACATTTGTTCAACTTACGTCGCTCCTCTTTCAGATAGCGTACTGGGCTAGGCGGCATCTTAAAGCGCGTGGAATGGCGAGTAAAATGCACTATTAAACTTCTATGATAGGGCTATCAGAGACCCGATTAGATCATTTTATATTTTGGTTAATATAAGAATTCAGCGAAATTCTATCACATTTGTTCAATTTACGTCGCTCATATTTCAGATAGCGTACTGGGCTAAGCGGAATCTCAAAGCGCATGAAATGGCGAGTAAAATGCACTATTAAACTTCTAGGATAAGGCAAACAGAGACCCGATTAGATCATTTTATATTGCGGTTAATATAAGAATTCAGCGTAATTCTGTCACATTTGTTCAACTTACGTAGCTCCTATTTCAGATAGCGTACTGGGCTAGGCGGCAACTTAAAGCGCGTGGAATGTCGAGTAAAATGCACTATCAAACTTCTATGATAGGGCAATCAGAGACCCGATTAGATCATTCTATATTTTGGTTAATATAAGAATTCAGCGAAATTCTATCACATTTGTTCAATTTACGTCGCTCCTATTTCAGATAGCGTATTGGGCTAAGCGGCATCTCAAAGCGCATGAAATGGCGAGTAAAATGCACTATTAAACTTCAAGGGTACGGCAAACAGAGACCCGATTAGATCATTTTATATTATGGTTAATTTAAGAATTCAGAAAAATTCTATCACATTTGTTCAATTTACGTCGTTCCTATTTCAGATAGCGTATTGGGCTATGCGACATCTCAAAGCGCATGAAATGACGAGTAAAATGCACTATTAAACTTCTAGGGTAGGGCAAACAGAGACCCGATTAGATCATTTTATATTACGGTCAATTTAAGAATTCAGCATAATTCTTCCTCATTTTTTCAATTCACGTCGCTCCTATTTCAGATAGCTTATTGGTCTTAGCGGCATCTCGAAGCGCATGAAATGACAAGTGAAATGCACTATTAAACTTCTAGGGTAGGGCAAACAGAGTCCCGATTAGATCATTTTATATTATGGTTAATTTAAGAATTCAGCGAAATTCTATCACATTTGTTCAATTTACGTCGCTACTATTTCAGATAGTGTATTGGGCTAAGCGGCATCTCAAAGCGCATGAAATGGCGAGTATAATGCACTATTAAACTTCTATGATAGGGCTATCAGAGACCCGATTAGATCATTTTATATTTTGGTTAATATAAGAATTCAGTGAAATTCTAACACATTTGTTCAATTTACGTCGCTCCTATTTCAGATAGCGTACTGGGCTAGGCTGCATCATAAAGCGCGTGGAATGGCGAGTAAAATGCACTATTAAACTTCTAGGATAAGGCAAACAGAGACCCGATTAGATCATTTTATATTACGGTTAATATAAGAATTCAGCGTAATTCTATCACATTTGTTCAACTTACGTCGCTCCTCTTTCAGATAGCGTACTGGGCTAGGCGGCATCTTAAAGCGCGTGGAAGGGCGAGTAAAATGCACTACTAAACTTCTAGGGTAGGGCAAACAGAGACCCGATTAGATCATTTTATATTATGGTTAATTTAAGAATTCAGCAAAATTCTATCACATTTGTTCAATTTACGTCGCTCCTATTTCAGATAGCGTTCTGGGCTAGGCGGCATCTTAAAGCGGGTGGAAGGGTGAGTAAAATGCACTACTAATCTTCCATGATAGGGCAATCAGAGACCCGATTAGATCATTTTATATTTTGTTTTATATAAGATTTCAGGGAAATTCTATCACATTTGTTCAATTAACGTCGCTCCTATTTCAGATAGCGCACTGGGCTAGGCGGCATCTTAAAGCGCGTGGAAAGGCGAGTAAAATGGACTATTAAACTTCCATGATAGGGCAATCAGAGACCCGATTAGATCATTTTATATTACGGTTAATAAAAGAATATAGCGAAATTCTATCACATTTGTTCAACTTACGTCGCTCCTATTGCAGATTGCGTATTGGGCTAAGTGGCATCTCAAAGCGCATGAAATGGCGAGTAAAATGCACTATTAAACTTCTATGATAGGGCAATCAGAGACCCGATTAGATCATTTTATATTTTGTTTAATAAAAGAAATCAGCGAAATTCTATCACATTTGTTCAACTTACGTCGCTGATATTTCAGATAGCGTATTGGGCTATGCGGCATCGCAAAGCGCAAGAAATGGCGAGTAAAATGCACTCTTAAACTTCTATGATAGGGCAATCAGAGACCCGATTAGATCATTTTACATTTTGTTTAATATAAGATTTCAGGGACATTCTATCACATTTGTTTAATTTACGTCGCTGCTATTTCAGATAGCGTATTGGGCTAAGCGGCATCTCAAAGCGCATGAAATGGCGAATAAAATGCACTATTAAACTTCTAGGCGAGGGTGAACAGAGACCCGATTAGATCATTTTACATTTTGCTTAATAAAAGAATTCAGCGAAATTCTATCACATTTGCTCAATTTACGTCGCTCCTATTACAGATAGCTTATTGTGCTTAGCGGCATCTCAAAGCGCATGAAGTGACGAGTGAAATGCACTATTAAACTTCTAGGGTAGAGCAAACAGAGACCCGATTAGATCATTTTATATTATGGTTAATTTAAGAATTCAGCAAAATTCTATCACATTTGTTCAATTTACGTCGCTCCTATTTCAGATAGCGTACTGGGCTAGGCGGCATCCTAAAGCGCGCGGAATGGCGAGTAAAATGCACTATTAAACTTCTATGCTAGGGCAATCAGAGACCCGATTAGATCATTTTATATTTTGTTTAATATAAGATTTAAGGGAAATTCTATCACATTTGTTCAATTTACGTCGCTCCTATTTCAGATAGCGTACTGGGCTAGGCGGCATCTTAAAGCGCGTGGAATGGCGAGTAAAATGCACTATTAAACTTCTATGATAGGGCAATCAGAGACCCGATTAGATCATTTAATATTTTGGTTAATATAAGAATTCAGCGTAATGCTATCACATTTGTTCAATTTACGTCGCTCCTATTACAGACAGCTTATTGGGCTTAGCGGCATCTCAAAGCGCATGAAATGACGAGTGAAATGCAGTATTAAACTTCTAGGGTAGGGCAAACAGAGACCCGATTAGATCATTTTATATTATGGTTAATTTAAGAATTCAGCAAAATTCTATCACATTTGTTCAATTTACGTCGTTCCTATTTCAGATAGCGTCCTGGGCTAAGCGGCATCTAATAGCGCATGAAATGGCGAGTATAATGCACTATTAAACTTCTAGGATAAGGCAAACAGAGACCCGATTAGATCATTTTATGTTATGGTTAATATAAGAATTCAGCGTAATTCTATCCCATTTGTTCAAGTTACGTCGCTCCTATTTCAGATAGCGTACTGGGCTAGGCGGCATCTTAAAGCACGTGGAATGGCGAGTAAAATGAACTACTAAACTTCTATGATAGGGCAATCAGGCACTCGATTAGATCATTTTATATTTTGTTTAATATAAGATTTCAGGGAAATTCTATCTCATTTGTTCAATTTACGTCGCTCCTATTTCAGATAGCGTATTGGGCTAAGCGGCATCTCAAAGCGCATGAAATGGCGAGGAAAATGCACTATTAAACTTCTAGGGTAAGGCAAACAGAGACCCGATTAGATCATTTTATATTACGGTTAATATAAGAATTCAGAGTAATTCTATCACATTTGTTCAATTTACGTCGCCCCTATTTCAGATAGCGTATTGGGCTAAGCGGCATCTCAAAGCGCATGAAATGGCGAGTCAAATGCACTGTTAAACTTCTATGATAGGGAAATCAGAGACCCGATTAGATTATTTTATATTTTGGTTAATATAATAATTCAGCGAAATTCTAACACATTTGTTCCATTTACGTCGCTCCTATTTCAGATAGCGTACTGGGCTAGGCGGCATCTTAAAGCGCGTGGAATGGCGAGTAAAATGCACTATTAAACTTCAAGGGTAGGGCAAACAGAGACCCGATTAGATCATTTTATATTATGGTTAATTTAATCATTCAGCAAAATTCTATCACTTTTGTTCAATTTACGTCCTTCCTATTTCAGATAGCGTACTGGGCTAGGCGGCACCTTAAAGCGCGTGGAATGGCGAGTAAAATGCACTATTAAGCTTCTATGATAGGGCAATAAGAGACCCGATTAGATCATTTTATATTTTGGTTAATATAAGAATTCAGCGTAATTCTGTCACATTTGTTCAACTTACGTAGCTCCTATTTCAGATAGCGTACTGGGCTAGGCGGCATCTTAAAGCGCGTAGAATGGCGAGTAAAATGCACTATTAAACTTCTATGATAGGGCAATCAGAGACCCGATTAGATCATTTTGTATTTTGGTTAATATAAGAATTCAGCGTAATTCTGTCACATTTGTTCAATTTACGTCGCTCCTATTTCAGATAGCGTATTGGGCTAAGCGGCATCTCAATGCGCATGAAATGGCGAGTAACATGCACTATTAAACTTCTAGGATAAGGCTAACAGAGACCCGAATAGATCATTTTATATTACGGTTAATATAAGAATTCAGCGTAATTCTATCACATTTGTTCAACTTACGTCGCTCCTCTTTCAGATAGCGTACTGGGCTAGGCGGCATCTTAAAGCGCGTGGAATGGCGAGTAAAATGCACTATTAAACTTCTATGATAGGGCTATCAGAGACCCGATTAGATCATTTTATATTTTGGTTAATATAAGAATTCAGCGAAATTCTATCACATTTGTTCAATTTACGTCGCTCATATTTCAGATAGCGTACTGGGCTAAGCGGAATCTCAAAGCGCATGAAATGGCGAGTAAAATGCACTATTAAACTTCTAGGATAAGGCAAACAGAGACCCGATTAGATCATTTTATATTGCGGTTAATATAAGAATTCAGCGTAATTCTGTCACATTTGTTCAACTTACGTAGCTCCTATTTCAGATAGCGTACTGGGCTAGGCGGCAACTTAAAGCGCGTGGAATGTCGAGTAAAATGCACTATCAAACTTCTATGATAGGCCAATCAGAGACCCGATTAGATCATTTTATATTTTGTTTAACATAAGATTTCAGGGAAATTCTGTCACACTTGTTCAATTTACGTCGCTCCTATTTCAGATAGCTTATTGGGCTAAGCGGCATCTCAAAGCGCAAGAAATGGCGAGTAAAATGCACTATTAAACTTCTAGGGTTGGGCAAACAGAGACCCGATTAGATCATTTTATATTTTGGTTAATATAAGAATTCAGCGAAATTCTATCACATTTGTTCAATTTACGTCGCTCCTATTTCAGATAGCGTATTGGGCTAAGCGGCATCTGAAAGCGCATGAAATGGCGAGTAAAATGCACTATTAAACTTCTAGGGTAGGGCAAACAGAGTCCCGATTAGATCATTTTATATTATGGTTAATTTAAGAATTCAGCGAAATTCTATCACATTTGTTCTTTTTACGTCGCTACTATTTCAGATAGCGTATTGGGCTAAGCTGCATCTCAAAGCGCATGAAATGGCGAGTATAATGCACTATTAAACTTCTATGATAGGGCTATCAGAGACCCGATTAGATCATTTTATATTTTGGTTAATATAAGAATTCAGTGAAATTCTAACACATTTGTTCAATTTACGTCGCTCCTATTTCAGATAGCGTACTGGGCTAGGCGGCATCTTAAAGCGCGTGGAATGGCGAGTAAAATGCACTATTAAACTTCTAGGATAAGGCAAACAGAGACCCGATCAGATCATTTTATATTACGGTTAATATAAGAATTCAGCGTAATTCTATCACATTTGTTCAACTTACGTCGCTCCTCTTTCAGATAGCGTACTGGGCTAGGCGGCATCTTAAAGCGCGTGGAATGGCGAGTAAAATGCACTATAAAACTTCTATGATAGGGCAATCAGAGACCCGATTAGATCATTTTATATTTTGGTTAATATAAGAATTCAGTGAAATTCTATCACATTTGTTCAATTTACGTCGCTCCTATTTCTGATAGCGTACTGGGCTAGGCGGCATCTTAAAGCGCGTGGAATGGCGAGTAAAATTCACTATTAAACTTCTAGGGTAGGGCAAACAGAGACCCGATTAGATCATTTTATATTATAGTTAATTTCAGAATTCAGCAAAATTCTATCACATTTGTTCAATTTACGTCGTTCCTATTTCAGATAGCGTCCTGGGCTAAGCGGCATCTAATAGCGCATGAAATGGCGAGTATAATGCACTATTAAACTTCTAGGATAAGGCAAACAGAGACCCGATTAGATCATTTTATGTTATGGTTAATATAAGAATTCAGCGTAATTCTATCACATTTGTTCAACTTACGTCGCTCCTATTTCAGATAGCGTACTGGGCTAGGCGGTATCTCAAAGCGCGTGGAAGGGCGAGTAAAATGCACT
Organism: Macropis europaea; assembly: GCA_916610135.2. Classification (NCBI taxonomy): domain Eukaryota; kingdom Metazoa; phylum Arthropoda; class Insecta; order Hymenoptera; family Melittidae; genus Macropis; species Macropis europaea. The sequence continues at coordinate 1,631 of CAKAJE020000114.1, read as the reverse complement.
ACTAAAATTCTATGATAGGGCAATCAGAGACCCGATTAGATCATTTTATATTTTGGTTAATATAAGAATTCAGCGAAATTCTCTCACATTTGTTCAATTTACGTCGCTGATATTTCAGATAGCGTATTGGACTAAGCGGCATCTCAAAGCGCAAGAAATGTCGAGTAAAATGCACTATTAAACTTCTAGGGTAGTGCAAACAGAGACCCGATAAGATCATTTTATATCATGGTTAATTTAAGAATTCAGCGAAATTCTCTCAGATTTGTTCAATTTACGTCGCTGATATTTCAGATAGCGTATTGGGCTAAGCGGCATCTCAAAGCGCGAGAAATGGCGAGTAAAATGCACTATTAAAATTCTAGGGTAGGGCAAACAGAGACCCGATTAGATCATTTTATATTTTGGTTAATATAAGAATTCAGCGAAATCTATCACATTTGTTCAATTTACGTCGCTCCTATTTCAGATAGCGTATTGGGCTAAGCGGCATCTCAAAGCGCATGAAATGACGAATAAAATGCACAATTAAGCTTCTACGCTAGGGCGAACAGAGACCCGATTAGATCATTTTACGTTATGGTTAATAAAAGAATTCAGCGAAATTCTATCACATTTGATCAATTTACATCGCTCCTATTTCAGATAGCGTATTGGGCTAGGCGGCATCTTAAAGCGCATGAAATGACGAGTAAAGTACACTATTAAACTTCTAGGGTAGGGCAAACAGAGACCCCATTAGATCATTTTATATTATGGTTCATTTAAGAATTCAGCGAAATTCTATCACATTTGTTCAATTTACATCGCTCCTATTTCAGATAGCGTATTGGGCTAAGCGGCATCTCAAAGCGCAAGAAATGTCGAGTAAAATGCACTATTAAACTTCTAGGGTAGTGCAAACAGAGACCCGATAAGATCATTTTATATCATGGTTAATTTAAGAATTCAGCGAAATTCTCTCAGATTTGTTCAATTTACGTCGCTGATATTTCAGATAGCGTATTGGGCTAAGCGGCATCTCAAAGCGCGAGAAATGGCGAGTAAAATGCACTATTAAAATTCTAGGGTAGGGCAAACAGAGACCCGATTAGATCATTTTATATTTTGGTTAATATAAGAATTCAGCGAAATCTATCACATTTGTTCAATTTACGTCGCTCCTATTTCAGATAGCGTATTGGGCTAAGCGGCATCTCAAAGCGCATGAAATGACGAATAAAATGCACAATTAAGCTTCTACGCTAGGGCGAACAGAGACCCGATTAGATCATTTTACGTTATGGTTAATAAAAGAATTCAGCGAAATTCTATCACATTTGATCAATTTACATCGCTCCTATTTCAGATAGCGTATTGGGCTAGGCGGCATCTTAAAGCGCATGAAATGACGAGTAAAGTACACTATTAAACTTCTAGGGTAGGGCAAACAGAGACCCCATTAGATCATTTTATATTATGGTTCATTTAAGAATTCAGCGAAATTCTATCACATTTGTTCAATTTACATCGCTCCTATTTCAGATAGCGTATTGGGCTAAGCGGCATCTCAAAGCGCATGAAATGGCGAGTAAAATGCACTATTAAACTTCTAGGGTAGGGCAAACAGAGACCCGATTAGATCATTTTAT
>CAKAJE020000113.1:0-24319 GCA_916610135.2 Macropis europaea | reverse complement strand
GGCTAGGCGGCATCTTAAAGCGCGTGGAATGGCGAGTAAAATGCACTTTTAAACTTCTATGATAGGGCAATCAGAGACCCGACTAGATCATTTTATATTTTGGTTAATATAAGAATTCAGCGAAATTCTATCACATTTGTTCAATTTACGTCGCTCCTATTTCAGATAGCTTATTGGGCTAAGCGGCATCGCAAAGCGCATGAAATGACGAGTGAAATGCACTATTAAACTTCTAGGGTAGGGCAAACAGAGACCCGATTAAATCATTTTATATTTTGGTTAATAAATGAATTCATCGAAATTCTATCACATTTGTTCAATTTACATCGCTCCTATTTCAGATAGCGTACTGGGCTAAGCGGCATCTCAAAGCGCATGAAATGGCGAGTAAAATGCACTATTAAACTTCTAGGATAAGGCAAACAGAGACCCGATTAGATCATTTTATATTACGGTTAATATAAGAATTCGGCGTAATTCTGTGACATTTGTTCAACTTACGTAGCTCCTATTTCAGATAGCGTGCTGGGCTAGGCGGCAACTCAAAGCGCGTGGAATGGCGAATAAAATGCACTGTTAAACTTCTATGATAGGGCAAACAGAGACCCGATTAGATCATTTTATATTACGGTTAATATAAGAATTCAGCGTAATTCTGTGACATTTGTTCAACTTACGTAGCTCCTATTTCAGATAGCGTACTGGGCTAGGCGGCAACTGAAAGCGCGTGGAATGGTGAGTAAAATGCACTATTAAACTTCTAGGGTAGGGCAATCAGAGGCCCGATTAGATCATTTTATATTATGGTTAATATAAGAATTCAGCGAAGTTCTATCACATTTGTTTAATTTACGTCGCTCCTATTTCAGATAGCGTATTGGGCTAAGCGGCATCTCAAAGCGCATGAAATGGCGAGTAAAATGCACTATTAAACTTCTATGGTAGGGCAATCAGAGAACCGATTAGATCATTTTATATTTTGGTTAATATAAGAATTCAGCGAAATTCTATCACATTTGTTCAATTTACGTCGCTCCTATTTCAGATAGCGTATTGGGCTAAGCGGCATCTCAAAGCGCATGAAATGGCGAGTAAAATGCACTCTTAAACTTCTAGGATAAGGCAAACAGAGACCCGATTAGATCATTTTATATTACGGTTAACATAAGAATTCAGCGTAATTCTGTGACATTTGTTCAACTTACGTAGCTCCTATTTCAGATAGCGTACTGGGCTAGGCGGCAACTGAAAGCGCGTGGAATGGTGAGTAAAATGCACTATTAAACTTCTAGGGTAGGGCAATCAGAGACCCGATTAGATCATTTTATATTATGGTTAATATAAGAATTCAGCGAAGTTCTATCACATTTGTTTAATTTACGTCGCTCCTATTTCAGATAGCGTATTGGGCTAAGCGGCATCTCAAAGCGCATGAAATGGCGAGTAAAATGCACTATTAAACTTCTAGGGTAGGGCAATCAGAGAACCGATTAGATCATTTTATATTTTGGTTAATATAAGAATTCAGCGAAATTCTATCACATTTGTTCAATTTACGTCGCTCCTATTTCAGATAGCGTATTGGGCTAAGCGGCATCTCAAAGCGCATGAAATGGCGAGTAAAATGCACTCTTAAACTTCTAGGATAAGGCAAACAGAGACCCGATTAGATCATTTTATATTACGGTTAACATAAGAATTCAGCGTAATTCTGTGACATTTGTTCAACTTACGTAGCTCCTATTTCAGATAGCGTACTGGGCTAGGCGGCAACTTAAGGCGCGTGGAATGGCGAGTAAAATGCACTATTAAACTTCTATGATAGGGCAATCAGAGACCCGATTAGATCATTTTATATTTTGGTTAATATAAGAATCCAGCGAAATTCTATCACATTTGTTCAATTTACGTCGCTCCTATTTCAGATAGCGTATTGGGCTAAGCGACATCTCAAAGCGCACGAAAGGGCGAGTAAAATGCACTATTAAACTTCTAGGGTGGGGCAATCAGAGACCCGATAAGATCATTTTATATTACGGTTAATATAAGAATTCAGCGAAGTTCTATCACATTTGTTCAATTTACGTCGCTCCTATTTCAGATAGCTTATTGCGCTAAGCGGCAACTTAAAGCGCGTGGAATGGCGAATAAAATGCACTGTTAAACTTCTAGGATAAGGCAAAGAGAGACCCGATTAGATCATTTTATATTACGGTTAATATAAGAAATCAGCGTAATTCTGTCACATTCGTTCAACTTACGTAGCTCCTATTTCAGATAGCGTACTGGACTATGCGGCATCTTAAAGCGTGTGTAATGGCGAGTAAAATGCACTATTAAACTTCTATGATAGGGCAATCAGAGACCCGATTAGATCATTTTATATTTTGGTTAATATAAGAATTCAGCGATATTCTATCACATTCGTTCAATTTACGTCGCTCCAATTTCAGATAGCTTATTGGGCTAAGCGGCATCGCAAAGCGCATGAATTGACGAGTGAAATGCACTATTAAACTTCTTGGGTAGGGCGAACAAAGACCCGATTAGATCATTTTACATTAAGGTTAATATAAGAATTCAGCGAAATTCTATCACATTTGTTCAATTTACATCGCTCCTATTTCAGATAGCGACTTGTGCTAAGCGGCATCTCAAAGCGCAGGAAATGGCGAGTAAAATGCACTATTAAACTTTTAGGGTAGGGCAAACAGAGACCCCATTAGATCATTTTATATTATGGTTAATTTAAGAATTCAGCGAAGTTCTCTCACATTTGTTCAATTTACGTCGCTTATATTTCAGATAGCGTACTGGGCTAAGCGGCATCTCAAAGCGCATGAAATGACGAGTGAAATGCACTATTAATCTTCTTGGGTAGGGCGAACAGAGACCCGATTAGAACATTTTACATTAAGGTTAATATAAGAATTCAGCGTAATTCTATCACATTTGTTCAACTTACGTCGCTCCTATTTCAGATAGCGTGCCGGGCTAGGCGCATCTCAAAGCGCATGAAATGGCGAGTAAAATGCACTACTAAACTTCTATGATAGGGCAATCAGAGTCCCGTTTAGATCATTTTATATTATGGTTAATTTAAGAATTCAGCGAAATTCTATCACATTTGTTCAATTTACGTCGCTCCTATTTCAGATAGCTTATTGGGCGAAGCGGCATCGCAAAGCGCATGAAATGACGAGTGAAATGCACTATTAAACTTCTAGGGTAGGGCAAACAGAGACCCGATCAGATCATTTTACATTAAGGTTAATATAAGAATTCAGGGAAATTCTATCACATTTGTTCAACATACGTCGCTCCTATTTCAGATAGCGTACTGGGCTAGGCGGCATCTCAAAGCGCATGACATGGCGAGTAAAATGCACTGTTAAACTTCTAGGGTAGGGCAAACAGAGACCCGATTAGATCATTTCATATTATGGTTTATTTAAGAATTCAGAAAAATTCTATCACATTTGTCCAATTTACGTCGCTCCTATTTCAGATAGATTATTGAGCTAAGCGGCATCTCAAAGCGCATGAAATGACGTGTGAAATGCACTAGTAATCTTCTAGGGTAGGGCGGACAGAGACCCGATTAGATCATTTTACATTAAGGTTAATATAAGAATTCAGCGAGATTCTCTCACATTTGTTCAATTTACGTCGCTGATATTTCAGATAGCGTATTGGGCTAAGCGGCATCTCAAAGCGCAAGAAATGGCGAGTAAAATGTACTATTAAACTTCTAGGGTAGGGCAAACAGAGACCCGGTTAGATCATTTTATATTATGGTTAATTTAAGAATTCAGCGAAATTATATCACATTTGTTCAACATACGTCGCTCCTATTTCAGATAGTGTACTGGGCTAGGCGGCATCTTAAAGCGCGTGGAAGGGCGAGTAAAATGCACTACTAAACTTCTATGATAGGGCAATCAGAGTCCCGTTTAGATCATTTTATATTTTGTTTAATATAAGATTTCATGGAAATTTTATCACGTTTGTTCAATTTACGTCGCTCCTATATCAGATAGCGTATTGGGCTAAGCGGCATCTCAAAGCGCATGAAATGACGAATAAAATGCACTATTAAGCTTCTACGCTAGGGCGAACAGAGACCCGATTAGATCATTTAACATTATGGTAAATAAAAGAATTCAGCGAAATTCTATCACATTTGTTCAATTTACGTCGCTCCTATTTCAGATAGCGTACTGGGCAAGGCGGCATCTCAAAGCGCATGAAATGACGAGTAAAATGCTCTATTAAACTTCTAGGGTAGGGCAAACAGAGACCCGATTAGGTCATTTCATATTATGGTTAATTCAAGAATTCAGCGAAACTCTATCACATTTGTTCAATTTACGTCGCTCCTATTTCAGATAGCGTATTGGGCTAAGCGGCATCCCAATGCGCATGAAATGGCGAGTAAAATGCACTATTAAACTTCTAGGATAAGGCAAACAGAGACCCGATTAGATCATTTTATATTCCGGTTAATATAAGGATTCAGCGTAATTCTATCACATTTGTTCAATTTACGTCGTTCCTGTTTCAGCTAGCGTACTGGGCTAGGCGGCATCTTAAAACGCGAAGAATGGCGAGTAAAATGCACTACTAAACTTCTATGATACGGCAATCAGAGAGCCGATTAGATCATTTTATATTTTGGTTAATATAAGAATTCAGCGAAATTCTATCACAATTGTTCTATTTACGTCGCTCCTATTGCAGATAGCGTATTGGGCTAAGCTGCATCTCAAAGCGCATGAAATGGCGAGTAAAATGCACTATTAAACTTCTAGGATAAGGCAAACAGAGACCCGGTTAGATCATTTTATATTACGGTTAATATAAGAATTCAGCGAAATTCTATCACATTTGTTCAATTTACGTCGCTCCTATTTCAGATAGCGTACTGGGCTAGGCGGCATCTTAAAGCGCGTGGAATGGCGAGTAAAATGCACTTTTAAACTTCTATGATAGGGCAATCAGAGACCCGACTAGATCATTTTATATTTTGGTTAATATAAGAATTCAGCGAAATTCTATCACATTTGTTCAATTTACGTCGCTCCTATTTCAGATAGCTTATTGGGCTAAGCGGCATCGCAAAGCGCATGAAATGACGAGTGAAATGCACTATTAAACTTCTAGGGTAGGGCAAACAGAGACCCGATCAGATCATTTTACATTAAGGTTAATATAAGAATTCAGGGAAATTCTATCACATTTGTTCAACATACGTCGCTCCTATTTCAGATAGCGTACTGGGCTAGGCGGCATCTTAAAGCGCGTGGAATAGCGAGTACAATGCACTATTAAACTTCTATGATAGGGCAATCAGAGACCCGATTAGATCATTTTATATTTTGGTTAATATAAGAATTCAGCGAAATTCTATCACATTTGTTCAATTTACGGCGCTTCTATGTCAGATAGCGTATTGGGCTAAGCGGCATCTTAAAGCGCGTGGAATGGCGAGTAAAATGCACTTTTAAACTTCTATGATAGGGCAATCAGAGACCCGACTAGATCATTTTATATTTTGGTTAATATAAGAATTCAGCGAAATTCTATCACATTTGTTCAATTTACGTCGCTCCTATTTCAGATAGCTTATTGGGCTAAGCGGCATCGCAAAGCGCATGAAATGACGAGTGAAATGCACTATTAAACTTCTAGGGTAGGGCAAACAGAGACCCGATTAGATCATTTTACATTAAGGTTAATATAAGAATTCAGGGAAATTCTATCACATTTGTTCAATTTACGGCGCTCCTATGTCAGATAGCGTCTTGGGCTAAGCGGCATCGCAAAGCGCATGATATGACGAGTGAAATGCACTATTAAACTTCTATGATAGGGCAATCAGAGACCCGATTAGATCATTTTATATTTTGGTTAATATAAGAATTCAGCGAAATTCTATCACATTTGTTCAATTTACGTCGCTCCAATTTCAGATAGCTTATTGGGCTAAGCGGCATCGCAAAGCGCATGAATTGACGAGTGAAATGCACTATTAAACTTCTTGGGTAGGGCGAACAAAGACCCGATTAGATCATTTTACATTAAGGTTAATATAAGAATTCAGCGAAATTCTATCACATTTGTTCAATTTACATCGCTCCTATTTCAGATAGCGACTTGTGCTAAGCGGCATCTCAAAGCGCAGGAAATGGCGAGTAAAATGCACTATTAAACTTCTAGGGTAGGGCAAACAGAGACCCCATTAGATCATTTTATATTATGGTTAATTTAAGAATTCAGCGAAATTCTCTCACATTTGTTCAATTTACGTCGCTGATATTTCAGATAGCGTATTGGGCTAAGCGGCATCTTAAAGCGTGTGTAATGTCGAGTAAAATGCACTATTAAACTTCTATGATAGGGCAATCAGAGACCCGATTAGATCATTTTATATTTTGGTTAATATAAGAATTCAGCGAAATTCTATCACATTTGTTCAATTTACGTCGCTCCTATTTCAGATAGCTTATTGGGCTAAGCGGCATCGCAAAGCGCGTGGAATAGCGAGTACAATGCACTATTAAACTTCTAGGGTAGGGCAAACAGAGACCCGATTAGATCATTTTACATTAAGGTTAATATAAGAATTCAGGGAAATTCTATCACATTTGTTCAACATACGTCGCTCCTATTTCAGATAGCGTAGTGGGCTAGGCGGCATCTTAAAGCGCGTGGAATAGCGAGTACAATGCACTATTAAACTTCTATGATAGGGCAATCAGAGACCCGATTAGATCATTTTATATTTTGGTTAATATAAGAATTCAGCGAAATTCTATCACATTTGTTCAATTTACGGCGCTCCTATTTCAGATAACTTATTGGGCTAAGCGGCATCGCAAAGCGCATGATATGACGAGTGAAATACACTATTAAACTTCTAGGGTAGGGCAAACAGTGACCCGATTAGATCATTTTATATTTTGGTTAATATAAGAATTCAGCGAAATTCTATCACATTTGTACAATTTACGTCGCTCCTATGTCAGATAGCGTCTTGGGCTAAGCGGCATCTCAAAGCGCATGAAATGGCGAGTGAAATGCACTATTAATCTTCTAGGGTAGGGCAATCAGAGACCCCATTAGATCATTTTATATTATGGTTAATTTAAGAATTCAGCGAAATTCTATCACATTTGTTCAATTTACGTCGCTCCTATGTCAGATAGCGTATTGGGCTATGCGGCATCTCGAAGCGCATGAAATGACGAGTAAAATGCACTGTTAAACTTCTAGGGTAGGGCAAACAGAGACCCGATTAGATCATTTTATATTACGGTTAATATAAGAATTCAGCAAAATTCTATCACGTTTGTTCAATTTACGTCGCTCCTATTTCAGATAGCGTACTGGGCTAGGCGGCATCTTAAAGCGCGTGGAATGGCGAGTAAAATGCACTTTTAAACTTCTATGATAGGGCAATCATAGACCCGATTAGATCATTTTATATTTTGGTTAATATAAGAATTCAGCGAGATCCTCTCACATTTGTTCAATTTACGTCGCTGATATTTCAGATAGCGTATTGGGCTAAGCGGCATCTCAAAGCGCAAGAAATGGCGAGTAAAATGAACTATTAAACTTCTAGGGTAGGGCAATCAGAGACCCGATTAGATCATTTTACATTAAGGTTAATATAAGAATTCAGGGAAATTCTATCACATTTGTTCAACATACGTCGCTCCTATTTCAGATAGCGTACTGGGCTAGGCGGCATCTTAAAGCGCGTGGAATAGCGAGTACAATGCACTATTAAACTTCTATGATACGGCAATCAGAGACCCGATTAGATCATTTTATATTTTGGTTAATATAAGAATTCAGCGAAATTCTATCACATTTGTTCAATTTACGGCGCTTCTATGTCAGATAGCGTATTGGGCTAAGCGGCATCTTAAAGCGCGTGGAATGGCGAGTAAAATGCACTTTTAAACTTCTATGATAGGGCAATCAGAGACCCGACTAGATCATTTTATATTTTGGTTAATATAAGAATTCAGCGAAATTCTATCACATTTGTTCAATTTACGTCGCTCCTATTTCAGATAGCTTATTGGGCTAAGCGGCATCGCAAAGTGCATGAAATGACGAGTGAAATGCACTATTAAACTTCTAGGGTAGGGCCAACAGAGACCCGATTAGATCATTTTACATTAAGGTTAATATAAGAATTCAGGGAAATTCTATCACATTTGTTCAACATACGTCGCTCCTATTTCAGATAGCGTACTGGGCTAGGCGGCATCTTAAAGCGCGTGGAATAGCGAGTACAATGCACTATTAAACTTCTATGATAGGGCAATCAGAGACCCGATTAGATCATTTTATATTTTGGTTAATATAAGAATTCAGCGAAATTCTATCACATTTGTTCAATTTACGGCGCTCCTATCTCAGATAACTTATTGGGCTAAGCGGCATCGCAAAGCGCATGATATGACGAGTAAAATGTACTGTTAAACTTCTAGGGTAGGGCAAACAGAGACCCGATTAGATCATTTTATATTACGGTTAATATAAGAATTCAGCAAAATTCTATCACATTTGTTCAATTTACGTCGCTCCTATTTCAGATAGCGTACTGGGCTAGGCGGCATCTTAAAGCGCGTGGAATGGCGAGTAAAATGCACTTTTAAACTTCTATGATAGGGCAATCATAGACCCGATTAGATCATTTTATATTTTGGTTAATATAAGAATTCAGCGAGATCCTCTCACATTTGTTCAATTTACGTCGCTGATATTTCAGATAGCGTATTGGGCTAAGCGGCATCTCAAAGCGCAAGAAATGGCGAGTACAATGAACTATTAAACTTCTAGGGTAGGGCAATCAGAGACCCGATTCGATCATTTTACATTATGGTTAATTTAAGAATTCAGCAAAATTCTATCACATTTGTTCAATTTACGTCGCTCCTATTTCAGATAGCGTACTGGGCTAAGCGGCATCTCAAAGCGCAAGAAATGGCGAGTAGAATGCACTATTAAACTTCTAGGGTAGGGCAAACAGAGACCCGATTAGATCATTTTATATTACGGTTAATATAAGAATGCAGCGTAATTCTGTCACATTTGTTCAACTTACGTAGCTCCTATTTCAGATAGCGTACTGGGCTAGGCGGCAACTTAAAGCGCGTGGAATGGCGAGTAAAATGCACTATTAAACTTCTATGATAGGGCAATCAGAGACCCGATTAGATCATTTTATATTACGGTTAATATAAGAATTCAGCGAAATTCTATCACATTTGTTCAATTTACGTCGCTCCTACTTCAGATAGCGTACTGGGCTTGGCGGCATCTTAAAGCGCGCGGAATGGCGAGTATAATGCACTTTTAAACTTCTATGATAGGGCAATCATAGACCCGATTAGATCATTTTATATTTTGGTTAATATAAGAATTCAGCGAGATCCTCTCACATTTGTTCAATTTACGTCGCTGATATTTCAGATAGCGTATTGGGCTAAGCGGCATCTCAAAGCGCAAGAAATGGCGAGTAAAATGAACTATTAAACTTCTAGGGTAGGGCAATCAGAGACCCGATTAGATCATTTTACATTAAGGTTAATATAAGAATTCAGGGAAATTCTATCACATTTGTTCAACATACGTCGCTCCTATTTCAGATAGCGTACTGGGCTAGGCGGCATCTTAAAGCGCGTGGAATAGCGAGTACAATGCACTATTAAACTTCTATGATAGGGCAATCAGAGACCCGATTAGATCATTTTATATTTTGGTTAATATAAGAATTCAGCGAAATTCTATCACATTTGTTCAATTTACGGCGCTCCTATTTCAGATAGCTTATTGGGCTAAGCGGCATCGCAAAGCGCATGATATGACGAGTGAAATGCACTATTAAACTTCTAGGGTAGGGCAAACAGAGACCCGATTAGATCATTTTATATTACGGTTAATATAAGAATTCAGCGAAATTCTATCACATTTGTTCAATTTACGTCGCTCCTATTTCAGATAGCGTACTGGGCTAGGCGGCATCTTAAAGCACGTGGAATGGCGAGTAAAATGCACTTTTAAACTTCTATGATAGGGCAATCATAGACCCGATTAGATCATTTTATATTTTGGTTAATATAAGAATTCAGCGAGATTCTCTCACATTTGTTCAATTTACGTCGCTGATATTTCAGATAGCGTATTGGGCTAAGCGGCATCTCAAAGCGCATGAAATGGCGAGTAAAATGCACTGTTAAACTTCTAGGGTAGGGCAAACAGAGACCCGATTAGATCATTTCATATTATGGTTTATTTAAGAATTCAGAAAAATTCTATCACATTTGTCCAATTTACGTCGCTCCTATTTCAGATAGATTATTGAGCTAAGCGGCATCTCAAAGCGCATGAAATGACGTGTGAAATGCACTAGTAATCTTCTAGGGTAGGGCGAACAGAGACCCGATTAGATCATTTTACATTAAGGTTAATATAAGAATTCAGCGAGATTCTCTCACATTTGTTCAATTTACGTCGCTGATATTTCAGATAGCGTATTGGGCTAAGCGGCATCTCAAAGCGCAAGAAATGGCGAGTAAAATGTACTATTAAACTTCTAGGGTAGGGCAAACAGAGACCCGGTTAGATCATTTTATATTATGGTTAATTTAAGAATTCAGCGTAATTCTATCACATTTGTTCAATTTACGTCGCTCATGTTGCAGATAGCGTATTGGGCTAAGCGGCATCTCAAAGCGCATGAAATGGCGAGTAAAATGCACTATTAAACTTCGAGGGTAAGGCAAACAGAGACCCGATTAGATCATTTAATATTACGGTTAATATAAGAATTCAGCGTAATTATATCACATTTGTTCAACATACGTCGCTCCTATTTCAGATAGTGTACTGGGCTAGGCGGCATCTTAAAGCGCGTGGAAGGGCGAGTAAAATGCACTACTAAACTTCTATGATAGGGCAATTAGAGTCCCGTTTAGATTATTTTATATTTTGTTTAATATAAGATTTCATGGAAATTCTATCACATTTGTTCAATTTACGTCGCTCCTATTTCAGATAGCGTATTGGGCTAAGCGGCATCTCAAATCGCATGATATGACGAGTGAAATGCACTATTAAACTTCTAGGGTGGGGCAAACAGAGACCCGATTAGATCATTTTATATTTTGGTTAATATAAGAATTCAGCGAAATTCTATCACATTTGTTCAATTTACGTCGCTCCTATGTCAGATAGCGTCTTGGGCTAAGCGGCATCTCAAAGCGCATGAAATGGCGAGTGAAATGCACTATTAATCTTCTAGGGTAGGGCAATCAGAGACCCCATTAGATCATTTTATATTATGGTTAATTTGAGAATTCAGCGAAATTCTATCACATTTGTTCAATTTACGTCGCTCCTATGTCAGATAGCGTATTGGGCTATGCGGCATCTCGAAGCTCATGAAATGACGAGTAAAATGCACTGTTAAACTTCTAGGGTAGGGCAAACAGAGACCCGATTAGATCATTTTATATTACGGTTAATATAAGAATTCAGCGTAATTCTGTCACATTTGTTCAACTTACGTAGCTCCTATTTCAGATAGCGTACTGGGCTAGGCGGCAACTTAAAGCGCGTGGAATGGCGAGTAAAATGCACTATTAAACTTCTATGATAGGGCAATCAGAGACCCCATTAGATCATTTTATATTACGGTTAATATAAGAATTCAGCGAAATTCTATCACATTTGTTCAATTTACGTCGCTGATATTTCAGATAGCGTATTGGGCTAAGCGGCATCTCAAAGCGCAAGAAATGGCGAGTAAAATGAACTATTAAACTTCTAGGGTAGGGCAATCAGAGACCCGATTAGATCATTTTACATTAAGGTTAATATAAGAATTCAGGGAAATTCTATCACATTTGTTCAACATACGTCGCTCCTATTTCAGATAGCGTACTGGGCTAGGCGGCATCTTAAAGCGCGTGGAATAGCGAGTACAATGCACTATTAAACTTCTATGATAGGGCAATCAGAGACCCGATCAGATCATTTTATATTTTGGTTAATATAAGAATTCAGCGAAATTCTATCACATTTGTTCAATTTACGGCGCTCCTATTTCAGATAGCTTATTGGGCTAAGCGGCATCGCAAAGCGCATGATGTGACGAGTGAAATGCACTATTAAACTCTAGGGTAGGGCAAACAGAGACCCGATTAGATCATTTTATATTTTGGTTAATATAAGAATTCAGCGAAATTCTATCACATTTGTTCAATTTACGTCGCTCCTATGTCAGATAGCGTCTTGGGCTAAGCGGCATCTCAAAGCGCATGGAATGGCGAGTGAAATGCACTATTAATCTTCCAGGGTAGGGCAATCAGAGACCCCATTAGATCATTTTATATTATGGTTAATTTAAGAATTCAGCGAAATTCTATCACATTTGTTCAATTTACGTCGCTCCTATGTCAGATAGCGTATTGGGCTATGCGGCATCTCGAAGCGCATGAAATGACGAGTAAAATGCACTGTTAAACTTCTAGGGTAGGGCAAACAGAGACCCGATTAGATCATTTTATATTACGGTTAATATAAGAATTCAGCGAAATTCTATCACATTTGTTCAATTTACGTCGCTCCTATTTCAGATAGCGTACTGGGCTAGGCGGCATCTTAAAGCGCGTGGAATGGCGAGTAAAATGCACTTTTAAACTTCTATGATAGGGCAATCATAGACCCGATTAGATCATTTTATATTTTGGTTAATATAAGGATTCAGCGAGATCCTCTCACATTTGTTCAATTTACGTCGCTGATATTTCAGATAGCGTATTGGGCTAAGCGGCATCTCAAAGCGCAAGAAATGGCGAGTAAAATGAACTATTAAACTTCTAGGGTAGGGCAATCAGAGACCCGATTAGATCATTTTACATTAAGGTTAATATAAGAATTCAGGGAAATTCTATCACATTTGTTCAACATACGTCGCTCCTATTTCAGATAGCGTACTGGGTTAGGCGGCATCTTAAAGCGCGTGGAATAGCGAGTACAATGCACTATTAAACTTCTATGATAGGGCAATCAGAGACCCGATTAGATCATTTTATATTTTGGTTAATATAAGAATTCAGCGAAATTCTATCACATTTGTTCAATTTACGGCGCTCCTATTTCGGATAGCTTATTGGGCTAAGCGGCATCGCAAAGCGCATGATGTGACGAGTGAAATGCACTATTAAACTTCTAGGGTAGGGCAAACAGAGACCCGATTAGATCATTTTATATTTTGGTTAATATAAGAATTCAGCGAAATTCTATCACATTTGTTCAATTTACGTCGCTCCTATGTCAGATAGCGTCTTGGGCTAAGCGGCATCTCAAAGCGCATGAAATGGCGAGTGAAATGCACTATTAATCTTCTAGGGTAGGGCAATCAGAGACCCCATTAGATCATTTTATATTATGGTTAATTTAAGAATTCAGCGAAATTCTATCACATTTGTTCAATTTACGTCGCTCCTATGTCAGATAGCGTATTGGGCTATGCGGCATCTCGAAGCGCAAGAAATGGCGAGTAAAATGAACTATTAAACTTCTAGGGTAGGGCAATCAGAGACCCGATTAGATCATTTTACATTAAGGTTAATATAAGAATTCAGGGAAATTCTATCACATTTGTTCAACATACGTCGCTCCTATTTCAGATAGCGTACTGGGCTAGGCGGCATCTTAAAGCGCGTGGAATAGAGAGTACAATGCACTATTAAACTTCTATGATAGGGCAATCAGAGACCCGATTAGATCATTTTATATTTTGGTTAATATAAGAATTCAGCGAAATTCTATCACATTTGTTCAATTTACGGCGCTCCTATTTCAGATAGCTTATTGGGCTAAGCGGCATCGCAAAGCGCATGATATGACGAGTGAAATGCACCATTAAACTTCTAGGGTAGGGCAAACAGAGACCCGATTAGATCATTTTATATTTTGGTTAATATAAGAATTCAGCGAAATTCTATCACATTTGTTCAATTTACGTCGCTCCTATGTCAGATAGCGTCTTGGGCTAAGCGGCATCTCAAAGCGCATGAAATGGCGAGTGAAATGCACTATTAATCTTCTAGGGAAGGGCAATCAGAGACCCCATTAGGTCATTTTATATTATGGTTAATTTAAGAATTCAGCGAAATTCTATCACATTTGTTCAATTTACGTCGCTCCTATGTCAGATAGCGTATTGGGCTATGCGGCATCTCGAAGCGCATGAAATGACGAGTAAAATGCACTGTTAAACTTCTAGGGTAGGGCAAACAGAGACACGATTAGATCATTTTATATTACGGTTAATATAAGAATTCAGCGTAATTCTGTCACATTTGTTCAACTTACGTAGCTCCTATTTCTGATAGCGTACTGGGCTAGGCGGCAACTTAAAGCGCGTGGAATGGCGATTAAAATGCACTATTAAACTTCTATGATAGGGCAATCAGAGACCCGATTAGATCATTTTATATTATGGTTAATTTAAGAATTCAGCGAAATTCTATCACATTTGTTCAATTTACGTCGCTCATGTTGCAGATAGCGTATTGGGCTAAGCGGCATCTCAAAGCGCATGAAATGGCGAGTAAAATGCACTATTAAACTTCTAGGGTAAGGCAAACCGAGACCCGATTAGATCATTTAATATTACGGTTAATATAAGAATTCAGCGTAATTATATCACATTTGTTCAACATACGTCGCTCCTATTTCAGATAGTGTACTGGGCTAGGCGGCATCTTAAAGCGCGTGGAAGGGCGAGTAAAATGCACTACTAAACTTCTATGATAGGGCAATCAGAGTCCCGTTTAGATCATTTTATATTTTGTTTAATATAAGATTTCATGGAAATTCTATCACATTTGTTCAATTTACGTCGCTCCTATTTCAGATAGCGTATTGGGCTAAGCGGCATCTCAAAGCGCATGAAATGACGAGAGAAATGGACTATTAAAGTTCTTGGGTAGGGCAAACAGAGACCCGATTATATCATTTTATATTACGGTTAATATAAGAATTCAGCGTAATTATATCACATTTGTTCAACATACGTCGCTCCTATTTCAGATAGTGTACTGGGCTAGGCGGCATCTTAAAGCGCGTGGAAGGGCGAGTAAAATGCACTACTAAACTTCTATGATAGGGCAATCAGAGTCCTGTTTAGATCATTTTATATTTTGTTTAATATAAGATTTCATGGAAATTCTATCACATTTGTTCAATTTACGTCGCTCCTATTTCAGATAGCGTATTGGGCTAAGCGGCATCTCAAAGCGCATGAAATGACGAGAGAAATGGACTATTAAAGTTCTTGGGTAGGGCAAACAGAGACCCGATTATATCATTTTATATTATGGTTAATTTAAGAATTCAGCAAAATTCTATCACATTTGTTCAACTTACGTAGCTCCTATTTCAGATAGCGTACTGGGCTAGGCGGCAACTTAAAGCGCGTGGAATGGCGAGTAAAATGCACTATTAAACTTCTAGGGTAAGGCAAACAGAGACCCGATTAGATCATTTTATATTACGGTTAATATAAGAATTCAGAGTAATTCTATCACATTTGTTCAATTTACGTCGCCCCTATTTCAGGTAGCGTATTGGGCTAAGCGGCATCTCAAAGCGCATGAAATGGCGAGTCAAATGCACTACTAAACTTCTATGATAGGGAAATCAGAGACCCGATTAGATCATTTTATATTTTGGTTAATATAAGAATTCAGCGAAATTCTCTCACATTTGTTCAATTTACGTCGCTCCTATGTCAGATAGCGTATTGGGCTAAGCGGCATCTCAAAGCGCATGAAATGGCGAGTGAAATGCACTATTAATCTTCTAGGGTAGGGCAAACAGAGACCCGATTATATCATTTTATATTATGGTTAATTTAAGAATTCAGCAAAATTCTATCACATTTGTTCAATTTACGTCGCTGATATTTCAGATAGCGTATTGGGCTATGCGGCATCTCAAAGCGCATGAAATGACGAGTAAAATGTACTATTAAACTTCTAGGGTAGGGCAAACAGAGACCCGATTAGATCACTTTATATTAAGGTTAATATAAGAATTCAGCGAAATTCTATCACATTTGTTCAATTTGCGTCGCTCCTATTTCAGATAGCTTATTGGGCTAAGCGGCATTGCAAAGCGCATGAAATGACGAGTGAAATGCACTATTAAACTTCTAGGGTAGGGCAAACAGAGACCCGATTAGATCATTTTATATTATGGTTAATTTAAGAATTCAGCAAAATTCTATCACATTTGTTCAATTTACGTCGCTACTATTTCAGATAGCGTACTGGGCTAAGCGGCATCTCAAAGCGCAAGAAATGGCGAGTAAAATGCACTATTAAACTTCTAGGGTAGGGCAAACAGAGACCCGATTAGATCATTTTATATTACGGTTAATATAAGAATTCAGCGTAATTCTGTCACATTTGTTCAACTTACGTAGCTCCTATTTCAGATAGCGTACTGGGCTAGGCGGCAACTTAAAGCGCGTGGAATGGCGAGTAAAATGCACTATTAAACTTCTATGATAGGGCAATCACAGACCCGATTAGATCATTTTATATTTTGGTTAATATAAGAATTCAGCGAAATTCTATCACATTTGTTCAATTTACGTCGCTCCTATGTCAGATAGCGTATTGGGCTATGCGGCATCTCAAAGCGCATGAAATGACGAGTAAAATGCACTGTTAAACTTCTAGGGTAGGGCAAACAGAGACCCGATTAGATCATTTTATATTACGGTTAATATAATGAATCAGCGTAATTCTATCACATTTGTTCCAACTTACGTCGCTCCTATTTCAGATAGCGTACTGGGGCAAGTCGGTAATACTCAAAGCGCGTGGAAGGGCGAGTAAAATGCACTACTAAACTTCTATGATAGGGCAATCAGAGACCCGATTAGATCATTTTATATTTTGGTTAATATAAGAATTCAGCGAAATTCTCTCACATTTGTTCAATTTACGTCGCTGATATTTCAGACAGCGTATTGGACTAAGCGGCATCTCAAAGCGCCAAGACATGTCGAGTAAAATGCACTATTAAACTTCTAGGGTAGGGCAAACAGAGACCCGATAAGATCATTTTATATTATGGTTAATTTAAGAATTCAGCAAAATTCTCTCACATTTGTTCAATTTACGTCGCTGATATTTCAGATAGCGTATTGGGCTAAGCGGCAACTCAAAGCGCGAGAAATGGCGAGTAAAATTCACTATTAAACTTCTAGGGTAGGGCAAACAGAGACCCGATTATATCATTTTATATTATGGTTAATTTAAGAATTCAGCAAAATTCTATCACATTTGTTCAACTTACGTAGCTCCTATTTCAGATAGCGTATTGGGCTATGCGGCATCTCAAAGCGCATGAAATGACGAGTAAAATGCACTGTTAAACTTCTAGGGTAGGGCAAACAGAGACCCGATTAGATCATTTTATATAAGGTTAATATAAGAATTCAGCGAAATTCCTATCACATTTGTTCAATTTGCGTCGCTCCTATTTCAGATAGCTTATTGGGCTAAGCGGCATTGCAAAGCGCATGAAATGACGAGTGAAATGCACTATTAAACTTCTAGGGTAGGGCAAACAGAGACCCGATTAGATCATTTTATATTACGGTTAATATAAGAATTCAGCGTAATTCTGTCACATTTGTTCAACTTACGTAGCTCCTATTTCAGATAGCGTACTGGGCTAGGCGGCAACTTAAAGCGCGTGGAATGGCGAGTAAAATGCACTATTAAACTTCTATGATAGGGTAATCACAGACCCGATTAGATCATTTTATATTTTGGTTAATATAAGAATTCAGCGAAATTCTATCACATTTGTTCAATTTACGTCGCTCCTATGTCAGATAGCGTATTGGTCTATGCGGCATCTCAAAGAGCATGAAATGACGAGTAAAATGCACTGTTAAACTTCTAGGGTAGGGCAAACAGAGACCCGATTAGATCATTTTATATTACGGTTAATATAAGAATTCAGCGTAATTCTATCACATTTGTTCAACTACGTCGCTCCTATTTCAGATAGCGTACTGGGCAAGTCGGTATCTCAAAGCGCGTGGATGGCGAGTAAAATGCACTACTAAACTTCTATGATAGGGCAATCAGAGACCCGGATTAGATCATTTTATATTTTGGTTAATATAAGAATTCAGCAAAATTCTATCACATTTGTTCAATTTACGTCGCTACTATTTCAGATAGCGTACTGGGCTAAGCGGCATCTCAAAGCGCAAGAAAATGGCGAGTAAAATGCACTATTAAACTTCTAGGGTAGGGCAAACAGAGACCCGATTAGATCATTTTATATTACGGTTAATATAAGAATTCAGCGTAATTCTGGTCACATTTGTTCAACTTACGTAGCTCCTATTTCAGATAGCGTACTGGCTAGGCGGCAACTTAAAGCGCGTGGAATGGCGAGTAAAATGCACTATTAAACTTCTATGATAGGGCAATCACAGACCCGATTAGATCATTTTATATTTTGGTTAATATAAGAATTCAGCGAAATTCTATCACATTTGTTCAATTTACGTCGCTCCTATGTCAGATAGCGTATTGGGCTATGCGGCATATCAAAGCGCATGAAATGACGAGTAAAATGCACTGTTAAACTTCTAGGGTAGGGCAAACAGAGACCCGATTAGATCATTTTATATTACGGTTAATATAAGAATTCAGCGTAATTCTATCACATTTGTTCAACTTACGTCGCTCCTATTTCAGATAGCGTACTGGGCAAGTCGGTATCTCAAAGCGCGTGGAAGGGCGAGTAAAATGCACTACTAAACTTCTATGATAGGGCAATCAGAGACCCGATTAGATCATTTTATATTTTGGTTAATATAAGAATTCAGGGTAATTCTATCACATTTGTTCAATTTGCGTCGCCCCTATTTCAGATAGCGCATTGGGCTAAGCGGCATCTCAAAGCGCATGAAATGGCGAGTCAAATGCACTGTTAAACTTCTATGATAGGGAAATCAGAGACCCGATTAGATTATTTTATATTTTGGTTAATATAATAATTCAGCGAAATTCTAACACATTTGTTCCATTTACGTCGCTCCTATTTCAGATAGCGTACTGGGCTAGGCGGCATCTTAAATCGCGTGGAATGGCGAGTAAAATGCAGTATTAAACTTCTAGGGTAGGGCAAACAGAGACCCGATTAGATCATTTTATATTATGGTTAATTTAAGAATTCAGCGAAATTCTATCACATTTGTTCAATTTACGTCGCTCCTATTTCAGATAGCGTACTGGGCTATGCGGCATCTTAAAGCGCGTGGAATGGCGAGTAAAATTCACTATTAAACTTCTATGATAGGGCAATCAGAGACCCGATTAGATCATTTTTATATTACGGTTAATATAAGAATTCAGCGAAATTCTATTACATTTGTTCAATTTACGTCGCTCCTATTTCAGATAGCGCATTGGGCTATGCGGCATCTCGAAGCGCATGAAATGACGAGTAAAATGCACTGTTAAACTTCTAGGGTAGGGCAAACAGAGACCCGATTAGATCATTTATATTACGGTTAATATAAGAATTCAGCGTAATTCTATCACATTTGTTCAACTTACGTCGCTCCTATTTCAGATAGCGTACTGGGCAAGGCGGTACCTCAAAGCGCGTGGAAGGGCGAGTAAAATGCACTACTAAACTTCTATGATAGGGTAATCAGAGACCCGACTAGATCATTTTATATTTTGGTTAATATAAGAATTCAGCGAAATTCTCTCACATTTGTTCAATTTACGTCGCTGATATTTCAGATAGCGTATTGGACTAAGCGGCATCTCAAAGCGCAAGAAATGTCGAGTAAAATGCACTATTAAACTTCTAGGGTAGGGCAAACAGGGACCCGATAAGATCATTTTATATTATGGTTAATTTAAGAATTCAGCGAAATTGTCTCACATTTGCTCAATTTACGTGGCTGATATTTCAGATAGCGTATTGGGCTAAGCGGCAAGTCGAAGCGCGAGAAATGGCGAGTAAAATGCACTATTAAACTTCTAGGGTAGGGCAAACAGAGACCCGATTAGATCATTTTATATTTTTTTTAATATAAGAATTCAGCGAAATTCTATCACATTTGTTCAATTTACGTCGCTCCTATTTCAGATAGCGTATTGGGCTAAGCGGCATCTCAAAGCGCATGAAATGGCGAGTAAAATGCACTGTTGAAACTTCTAGGGTAGGGCAAACAGAGACCCGATTAGATCATTTTATATTATGGTTAATTTAAGAATTCAGCGAAATTCTATCACATTTGTTCAATTTACGTCGCTCCTATTTCAGATAGCGTATTGGGCTAAGCGGCATCTCAAAGCGCATGAAATGGCGAGTAAAATGCACTGTTAAACCTCTAGGGTAGGGCAAACAGAGACCCGATTAGATCATTTTATATTATGGTTAATTTAAGAATTCAGCGAAATTCTATCACATTTGTTCAATTTACGTCGCTCCTATTGCTGATAGCGTATTGGGCTAACCGGCATCTTAAAGCGCGTGGAATGGCGAGTAAAATTCACTATTAAACTTCTATGATAGGGCAATCAGAGACCCGATTAGATCATTTTATATTTTGGTTATATAAGAATTCAGCGAAGTTCTATCACATTTGGTCAATTTACGTCGCTCCTATTTCAGATAGCTTATTGGGCTAAGCGGCATCTCAAAGCGCATGAAATTACGAGTGAAATGCACTATTAAACTTCTAGGGTAGGGCGAACAAAGACCCGATTAGATCATTTTACATTGAGGTTAATATAAGAATTCAGCGAAATTCTATCACATTTGTTCAATTTACGTCGCTCCTATTTCAGATAGCGTATTGGGCTATGCGGCATCTCAAAGCGCATGAAATGGCGAGTAAAATGCACTGTTAAACTTCTAGGATAAGGCAAACAGAGACCCGATTAGATCATTTTATACTACGGTAAATATAAGAATTCAGCGTAATTCTGTCACATTTGTTCAACTTACGTAGCTCCTATTTCAGATAGCGTACTGGGCTAGGCGGCAACTTAAAGCGCGTGGAATGTCGAGTAAAATACACTATCAAACTTCTATGATAGGGCAATCAGAGACCCGATTAGATCATTGTATATTTTGGTTATATAAGAATTCAGCGAAATTCTATCACATTTGTTCAATTTATGTCGCTCCTATTTCAGATAGCGTATTGGGCTAAGCGGCATCTCAAAGCGCATGAAATGGAGAGTAAAATGCACTGTTAAACTTCTAGGGTAGGGCAAACAGAGACCCGATTAGATCATTTTATATTATGGTTAATTTAAGAATTCAGCAAAATTCTATCACATTTGTACAATTTACGTCGCTCCTATTTCAGATAGCGTATTGGGCTAAGCGGCATCTCAAAGCGCATGAAATAGCGAGTAAAATGCACTATTAAACTTCTAGGATAAGGCAAACAGAGACCCGATTAGATCATTTTATATTACGGTTAATATAAGAATTCAGCGTAATTCTGTCACATTTGTTCAAGTTACGTAGCTCCTATTTCAGATAGCGTACTGGGCTAGGTGGCAACTTAAAGCGCGTGGAATGGCGAGTAAAATGCACTATTAAACTTCTATGATAGGGCAATCAGAGACCCGATTAGAGCATTTTATATTTTGGTTAATATAAGAATTCAGGGAAATTCTATCACATTTGTTCAACATACGTCGCTCCTATGTCAGATAGCGTATTGGGCTAAGCGGCATCTCAAAGCGCATGAAATGGCGAGTGAAATGCACTATTAATCTTCTAGGGTAGGGCAATCAGAGACCCCATTAGATCATTTTATATTATGGTTAATTTAAGAATTCAGCGAAATTCTATCACATTTGTTCAATTTACGTCGCTCCTATGTCAGATAGCGTATTGGGCTATGCGGCATCTCAAAGCGCATGAATTGACGAGTAAAATGCACTGTTAAACTTCTAGGGTAGGGCAAACAGAGACCCGATTAGATCATTTTATATTACGGTTAATATAAGAATTCAGCGTAATTCTATCACATTTGTTCAACTTACGTCGCTCCTATTTCAGATAGCGTACTGGGCAAGGCGGTATCTCAAAGCGCGTGGAAGGGCGAGTAAAATACACTACTAAACTTCTATGATAGGGCAATCAGAGACCCGATTAGATCATTTTATATTTTGGTTAATATAAGAATTCAGCGAAATTCTCTCACATTTGTTCAATTTACGTCGCTGATATTTCAGACAGCGTATTGGACTAAGCGGCATCTCAAAGCGCATGAAATGACGAATAAAATGCACAATTAAGCTTCTACGCTAGGGCGAACAGAGACCCGATTAGATCATTTTACGTTATGGTTAATAAAAGATTTCAGCGAAATTCTATCACATTTGATCAATTTACATCGCTGCTATTTCAGATAGCGTATTGGGCTAAGCGGCATCTCAAAGCGCATGAAATGACGAGTCAAATGCACTATTAAACTTCTAGGGTAGGGCAAACAGTGACCCCATTAGATCACTTCATATTATGGTTAATTTAAGAATTCTGCGAAATTCTATCACATTTGTTCAATTTACGTCGCTCCTATTTCAGATAGCGTATTGGGCTAAGCGGCATCTCAAAGCGCATGAAATGGAGAGTAAAATGCACTGTTAAACTTCTAGGGTAGGGCAAACAGAGACCCGATTAGATCATTTTATATTATGGTTAATTTAAGAATTCAGCAAAATTCTATCACATTTGTACAATTTACGTCGCTCCTATGTCAGATAGCGTATTGGGCTAAGCGGCATCTCAAAGCGCATGAAATGACGAGTGAAATGCACTATTAAACTTCTAGGGTAGGGCGAACAAAGACCCGATTAGATCATTTTACATTGAGGTTAATATAAGCATTCAGCGAAATTCTATCACATTTGTTCAATTTACGTCGCTCCTATTTCAGATAGCGTATTGGGCTATGCGGCATCTCAAAGCGCATGAAATGGCGAGTAAAATGCACTGTTAAACTTCTAGGATAAGGCAAACAGAGACCCGATTAGATCATTTTATACTACGGTAAATATAAGAATTCAGCGTAATTCTGTCACATTTGTTCAACTTACGTAGCTCCTATTTCAGATAGCGTACTGGGCTAGGCGGCAACTTAAAGCGCGTGGAATGTCGAGTAAAATACACTATCAAACTTCTATGATAGGGCAATCAGAGACCCGATTAGATCATTTTATATTTTGGTTAATATAAGAATTCAGCGAAATTCTATCACATTTGTTCAATTTACGTCGCTCCTATTTCAGATAGCGTATTGGGCTAAGCGGCATCTCAAAGCGCATGAAATGGCGAGTAAAATGCACTATTAAACTTCTAGGGTAGGGCAATCAGAGACCCGACTAGATCATTTTATATTATGGTTAATTTAAGAATTCAGCAAATTCTATCACATTTGTTCAGTTTACGTCGCTCCTATTTCAGATAGCGTACTGGGCTAGGCGGCACCTTAAAGCGCATGGAATGGCGAGTAAAATGCACTATTAAACTACTATGATAGGGCAATCAGCGACCCGATTAGATCATTTTATATTTTGGTTAATATAAGAATTCAGCGAAATTCTATCACATTTGTTCAATTTACGTCGCTCCTATTTCAGATAGCTTATTGGGCTAAGCGGCATCGCAAAGCGCATGAAATGACGAGTGAAATGCACTATTAAACTTCTAGGGTAGGGCAAACAGAGACCTGATTAGATCATTTTACATTGAGGTTAATATAAGAATTCAGGGAAATTCTATCACATTTGTTCAACATACGTCGCTCCTATTTCAGATAGCGTACTGGGCTAGGCGGCATCTTAAAGCGCGTGGAATGGCGAGTAAAATTCACTATTAAACTTCTATGATAGGGCAATCAGAGACCCGATTAGATCATTTTATATTTTGGTTAATATAAGAATTCAGAGAAATTCTATCACATTTGTTTAATTTACGTCGCTCCTATTTCAGATAGCTTATTGGGCTAAGCGGCATCGCAAAGCGCATGAAATGACGAGTGAAATGCACTATTAAACTTCTAGGGTAGGGCAAACAGAGACCCGATTAGATCATTTTACATTAAGGTTAATATAAGAATTCAGGGAAATTCTATCACATTTGTTCAACATACGTCGCTCCTATTTCAGATAGCGTACTGGGCTAGGCGGCATCTTAAAGCGCGTGGAAT